>CM077158.1:206922976-206975947 GCA_039583875.1 Platanthera guangdongensis | reverse complement strand
CTCACTCCAGGCACGATCGTCGAATGAGAAAGACACACGGCAAAGACACCCGTGTCTCACCGACACGCCCATGTCGGGTTCCTCAACACGCCCATGTCCGAGGGCGTGTCACGCATAACTGCCATGGCAACAGACATGACCCAAAAGAATACGGGTAGTGACATGGGTAGGCATACGCCCGTGTCAAATGACACGCCCGTGTCACTTGGCCGTGTTTCTAGCCGTGTCCTTCTCGGGATGAAAACGGCCAAAAACACCAGCCAGACACGGCCTTGGACACGCCCGTGTCCTAGGCCGTGTACCCCTATACAGGCACCAAAAATCCCCTTTTTCGCTACCGACTCACATACAATTTTTGGGGCATTACAAATCTCCCCCACTTAAGGAATTTCGTCCCGACATTAAGTAAAGGTACACCAATCTAAATAATACCTGAGTGGAATAACTCGGGGTATTCCTCCAACATAGCTTGCTCTCGCTCCCAAGAAAGCTCCTCACGTCCACAATTATCCAATCGGACTTTAACCATTCGAACTTCCTTATTGCGGAGTCGTTTGACTACAACATCTTCAATACGTACTGGCTTGACCCTTGTTGTCAACTCATAATCAACCGGTACTTGATTGTCCGCAATGATCTGCGAAGGCTCTTGCACTGTCTTATGCAACACCGACACGTGGAACACGTCATGTAGCCCACTCAATTCCGCCGACAGCTTCAATCTATACGCCGCTTCGCCAACACGCTCCAGGATGTCAAATGGTCCAAGGTATCTCGGACTCAACTTCTTCAAGCGTCGAACCCGCGATACACCCTTGAACGGCTTGATTTTTAGATACACCATGTCGCCAACACTGAACTCCACGTTCCTATGCTTGGCGTTATAGTACTTTGAATTTCTATCCTGATCAATCTTCAACTGTTCTTGAATTGTCCGTATCACTGAGGTGGCATCTTCCACTGCTTGACATTTGTAAAGCTTCGACTCGCCCGTCTCCAACCAAGATAACGGCGTACGACACTTCCTCCCGTATAAGGCTTCGAAAGGCGTCATTCCAATACTCTCCTGAAAGCTGTTGTTGTATGCAAACTCCACCATGTACAGGTGATCTTCCCACTGCTTTCCAAAATCTTGGACGCACATGCGAAGCATGTCCTCCATAGTCCTGTTGACCCTCTCGGTCTGGCCATCCGTCTGTGGGTGAAAGGCTGTGCTGAACTTTAGCTTAGTAGCCAACAGACTATGCACCAACCTCCAGTCATTCGACGTGAAGTGTCCATCTCGGTCACTAACAATACTGCGGGGCACACCATGCAATCGTACAATATTCTCCACGTAGAGTTTGGCTAACTTTTCCACCAGATCTTCCTTCCTGACCGGAATAAAGTGCGACACCTTTGTCAACCTATCTACGACCACCCAAATGGCGTCATTTCCCTTCTGCGACTTCAGCAAGCCATGCACAAAATCCATAGATATGTCATCAAATTTCCATTCCGGGATAGGAAGGGATTTCAAGAAACCTCCGGGCTTCTGGCATTCCGCCTTCACCAATGCGTAAGTACGGTACTTGGCCACATAAAGTGCTACATCCTTCTTCAAACCCGGCCACCAGAAATATTTATTCATGTATCTATACATCTTCGTGCTTCCCGGGTGGATCGAGTACTTGGTATGATGCGTCTCATACATCAACTCCTCCCGAAGATTATCCGCACTAGGAATGCATAGGCGACCATCCTTCCTTAGCAACCCATCCTCAATAGAAAACTGGGAATTTGACCCATCCAAAGATTCTTCCAAGATCTGTTTCATGCTGTTATCCTGAACTAAATCCCGCCGAACTCTATCAGCTAAGTCACACTGAACCTCTGTCCAAAACAGTTTCGCCTCAGCACTAGATTGCTTGTCGACGCAAGATATCTCCAAAGCCTCCAACTCATGGACCAATCTCTCATCATGTATCGATAACTAGTTGGCCTGCGCCGGAGTCCTGCGACTCAACGCATCCGCCACTGCATTTCCCTTCCCAGGCACATAATGTATCTTGAAGGTGTAGTCCCCTAAGAACTCCATCCACCTCCGCTGCCTCATGTTTAGATCCTTTTGGTCCAACAGGTACTTCAAGCTCTTATGATCGATGTAAATATCGACCTTCACACCGTACAGGTAGTGCCTCCAAAGCTATAGAGCAAATATCACAACCGCTAACTCTAAGTCGTGGACCAGATAATTTCTCTAATCAGCCTTCAATTGTCATGAACCATAGGCTATCACTCTCACATACTGTAACAGAACACAACCCAAACCACTGCCCAAAGCATCACTATAGATCTCGAACCCTTCGGTTCCACTTGGCGAACATAAAATAGGCGCTGTGGTCAACCGCCTCTTCAACTCTTCAAAAGCCTGTTCGCACTCCGGAGACCACACAAACTTCTGATCCTTCCTAGTCAACGTCGTGAGTGGTAGCGCTATCCGCGAGAAGTTCTCTACGAAGCGCTTGTAGTAGCCAGCAAACCCCAGAAAATTTCGGACCTCTGCCACTATAGTCAAAGCAGTCCACTCTCGTATAACCACTATCTTCGCCGGATCCATAGCTATCCCTCTCTCCACTAATAACATGACCAAGGAACGCTATCGAGGATAACTAGAATTCACACTTGGAGAACTTAGCATACAACTGATTCCTCCTCAACGTCTCCAACACCATGTACAGATGCTTGTAATGATCCTCCTCGCACTGCGAGTAAACCAGGATATTATCGATAAATACTATCACGAAACGATCCAGGTACTCTCTGAACGTCCTGTTCATCAGATCCATAAATATGGATGGCGCATTCGTCAACCCAAACGACATGACCGTGAACTCGTAATGCCCAAACCGCGTACTGAATGCTGTCTTTGGGATGTCGCTCTCCCTCATCCTCAATTGGTAATAACCGCACTTCAGATCTAACTTCGAATACACCATTGACCCAACCAACTGATCAAAGAGTTCGTCAATCCTCGGAATTAGATACTTATTCTTTTCCGTAAGCTTGTTTAATTCCCGGTAGTCGATACAAAGACGCAAGCTCCCATCTTTCTTCTTAATGAAAAGAACCGGTGCGCTCCAAGGCAACGAACATGGACGCACATATCCTTGCTCCAACAACTCTTGCAGTTGCACCTTTAACTCCGCCATCTCTTTTGGCTCCATACAATGAGGAGAGCGTGACACCGGTTTGGCACTACACTGAACCACCTTAACCACATGAGGGGAAGAAATCATCGTCTTACCCGACCCCCTTTCATGCCCGCAAATGTCATCTCATGACTAGCTCTCAACTGACCAACTAGCAACTTAGATCAATGTACGCCTGCTGCTCCGAGAGCCTGATCATACTAAAGATCACGTTGAACTCTCCTACCGGTAGCAACAACTCTTGCAAATCAAACTATTGACTCACAATCCAGACCTAAACGCAACAGATTCTATCTGCACGCATTGAGTAACATAAGACAACAACATCTCTGAAACGTCTTTTTCCATCGAAAGAGGTATTCCGACATGCAAAACAATTCCTTTGGGCAAACGAAGACGCGAAGCCCCCTTTAACGAACGGTGCTCCCGCCGGATGAACGAAATTTAGAACAAAGCTTAGCACAGGTGGTTCTAGGCTAACATGCACAAAGGCAACATGTGTCTAAAGCTGAATGCTAGAATTTTAAACCTTACCTATCACCATGACCGCGTGCTTTCTGTCCTCTTGTTGACCCAGCTTGTACACATTATGTTTCCTCTCGGACATAAAGCGTCCATTCCAACAGCTACGGGCAAAATGCCCCACTTTTCCGCAGATATAGCAAGCTCCTGGGGCTCGACTTGTAGTTGCCCCCAACGCACCAGACGAAGGGGCTGAGTTTGAAGTCTTCAGCTTCTTGTTCCATATGCGGACATCCGACTTTGAACTTGGCACTTTGAACTGTGGTTTCTTAGTACTAGAGTCCTCACCTGCTCTTGACATAGCTTCCTTAATCTTCTGAGCACCATCCAAACATTCTCGGGCAAAGTGCCCTTTCTTGCCACAAGCTCGACAGTTGAAAGTAATCTTGCTAGTCGATGATCTAACCTTCTTCTTCAGCATTCTACGAGATGCACCCCTCATAGGACTTGCAGAGTTCGATACCCTACTTACTGGTATCTGGTGAAATGTTTCCATATCCACTTCCAAAGATCTAGCCGACTCCACCAAGGCTCGAAATCCCAATAGTTTTGGTCCTAGCAGTAGGATTCGCAGCTCACCACGCAACCCATTATAGAATCTATCAACTATAGATTGTTCGTTCTCCAATTCAAATCATGGGTAGCGGCTTATCAAAATAAACGCCTGTAAATACTCATCAACCGAGTGCGTACCCTGCACTAAGGACATGTTCAACTGCTGGCCTGCTAGCCTTCTTAAAGTCCTTTGATCCAACACACCACCTGACATTGAAGTCATCACAGGGACAAAGGGTTGCACATTGCTTCTCTGTTGTGCACTAGTTACAGCGACCACCACTTCAACAATCCTTCTTATGGTTTCAAACGATGGAGGGGTCTCAAGCACGTCACTGGGTGCACTATAATCCTCAAAAACCAGACGTTCTGTTGGCTCTGCGCCACTCCCGGTCACCTATAGTCGTACAAAACACCAATAAGTGACTAACAAAATTGCAAAAAACAACTATATGAACACGCAGGTTCCTCAAAACAAGTGTATTTTTCATTCCTAAGTGGACATTCATGAGTTCTTTTTAATGTTATAACGATGACGGACACATGTGCTCACCACCCCTTAAAAGAATTCGCCCACGAATTCATTTAAGCCTGACCATAACAAGATGTCTGATACCAAATTGTAACACCCCCATCCGTCACATGGCATATAAAAGATGGTCCAGCTGGAACCCGACACCATATACCAAAAACAGTCGGAAGGGTTACATAAAAATATTCAAACTATCCAATTAAGACTATACGTCCTACACAGAACATTCTAGCGGAAGCTTTTAAAGTTGAAAGAACCCAAATCTTAAATCCATATCCAAGAATGTCCACATCCACACAAGAGGAATGAAACCCCAAATACACAAAAAGGGTACATGGCCTTATGGCCTTATAAATGTTCATTTAATAAAAACATGTCTTACATAAATCGGCTCGCAGGCCGGCCACACATGATAAAAATAAAAACAACTATTCGCTTTGGACTTCTAGGGCCAACACAGTAACATGGGCTCCAGCCCGCTATTTGGTACTCGGCTCCGCAGCACCTATAAGCACATTCCACCACACGGTGGCAAACAAAACAACATTCAGCCAAAAGCAGAACAAATTATAACGACCCTGCCCCTTACTCGGGACGGCGGTGCTCTTTCCCTGCATAACATTAGCCCAATAAAATAATAAAGCGCAACTATACTACGCCACAGGTGTAGGCTCGCACGACCAAACACCCCGTGCACTCAGGGCATATTAATGATGAATCCGATCAATTTCGTGGCTTCACCACCATCCCAAAGATGGTAACCAAGTGAGCATTTAGACTTTCTGACCACCGTCTAAGGCTCCCGACTATGCCAACGGTCAGTCCCCTTTTCGGGTATCTCGCACCGAACCACATAGCCTAGGTCCGATTCCACTTGCCCGTTGCTCACGCCGCCTAGTCAATTTAAGTCCTACGCGCGGGCCAAGCTTCTCTCGGATCCCAAAGTTTTACAAACAATCTCATAACCCAGTTATGATCAAGGCCGGTTCCCAGACCGCCAAGTTAGCAGAACACGTTTCCGCTCAGTTTTCCGGGTGCGCCTTGAAGCTAATCTCCAAGGATCCATGCTGCAATCTACCACGTAGAAACCCGAAAAACCCAAAGCACGGAGTCTTCTTCGGCAAAACATACCAAATGCAACATCACCGATCCAGACAATAAACATCCTAGTAGGCTTCACACACAATGCCTATGTCCGTACTTACGATTCTGGACTCTATATGCAACACAAGGGGGACTATTCACATCAACCCCAAGGAACACCACGCACTTACCGCACATTCGTGGGAGCATGATTCCCCATGCAGAAAGAAAGAGCTTCATATGCTCAAGTTGAGAATCGTTACCCTTGTAGTCCGCTTTGGCGCCATGGAAAAACTACACGGATGGAAATCTTCGCAACGAACTTTCCTCCACAGATCCGCTCTCAAATTTCGAAATGGTGCTCCAATGCTCCACCGGCGCCCGGAATCCCTTCCTTCTTCCTCCTCTTTCCAACTCCTTGAGAGAGAGAATGGTTGGAGAGAAATGAAGGATTAACTCCCCTATTACTAGCCTTAACAGAGCAAGAAACCATCTGGGCCGTTGGAGCTTAATTAAAGAAAATGAACGGCTCTGATCCGTTCAAAAATCTCCAGACCTGGGCTGAACACGGCTTGGCACACGGCCGTGTCCCAGGCCGTGTACCTCACTCCAGGCACGATCGTCGAATAGAGGAAAGACACACAGGAAAAGACACGCCCGTGTCTCACCTGACACGCCCGTGTCGGGTTCCTCAACACGCCCGTTTCCGGGGGCGTGTCACGCATAACCGCCACGACAACGGACACGACCCAAAAGAACACAGGTAGTGACACGGGTAGGCACACGCCCGTGTCAAATGATATGCCCGTGTCACTTGGCCGTGTTTCTAGCCGTGTCCTTCTCGGGATGAAAATGACCAAAAACACCAGCCAGACACGGCCTTGGACACACCCGTGTCCTATGACGTGTACCCCTATATAGGCACAAAAAATCCCCTTTTTCGCTACCGACTCACATACAATTTTCGGGGCATTACAACAACACTAAAAATCATAGGGGCTGCTGACATGACTATGATAAAGGTGCAAGCTGCAGATCCCAACAGAGAAATCATATTCACTCAGTCTGGAGGAAAACGCAAAGAGGAGAAGCATAAGTAGAAAAAGCAAAAGTAATGATACTTGAACTATCTTTAATACTTCTAAGTTAGTTTGAAAACTGCTTTTTTTATTTCATGATAAAATCTTATTGTATCTATATCTGCTGCATGTACTAATTTTTTCCTTCCAGATATATGTTTTCTTGCTTTGTAAATTTTTGTTTCATTATGAGTCTGTAATTAGTGACCTCACCCAAATATGGGGAGATTGTTGGATCCCTAGTTTGATTTGGGCTAGGTTCACTAAGTTAGGATCATCTGACCCAACATGTATAGCCAGGGTCATGGTTATGTCTTAGAGTATAGGCCAAGTTCTTAGAGTCAACACTACATGGACCAGCCATCAACAGACTTCATAAAGACTCAAGACTTAGAGAAATATCAAAGACTCAGAAAAATGAGTTGGACGTTAATCGAACTCAGGTCGACGAAAGCCGTGCTCAGCTCGACGATCTCAGAGACAATTCTCTGAGTTGAGCTCGACAAACTTGGGACTCAGGTCAACGATCTATGGACACTAATTCAATATTTCAAGTCCAGAATTTCTCTGAACTCCACTTGACAAACTTGGTATTCAGGTTGACGATTTATGGGTATTCTAATTCAACATCTTATTCCAGAAACAAGTAAATATTCTAAGTCCAGCATCATACTCCAGTCGACGAATTCACCTTCTTAGCTCGACAAACTTAGACCATATTCCTGGCAAGACTTATCTAGCAGTTAGAAGTTCTCAGGTTGACGAATCTAGTTCTCAGGTCGACAATTTCTGGGAACTCCACTTCAACACTTCATTCTAGAGACATCTAGAATATTCTAAGTCCAGAAATACTTTGCTGAACTCCAGTCAATGAACCTAGGGTATCAGCTCGACGAACTTCATGCACAGAATTGGCAAGGTTCTAGAGAAAGCAGTTGTCTGTTCTGCGGTCGACGATTTTGGATCTCAGCTCGACTAACAACCATTATCTGGTCGACGAACTTGACTTCACAGCTCGACGAACTTTGGACCCAGATCGATGAATTCTGTGAAGAACCAGACTTAGTTATTTTCATCCATCTGTCCTTATTCTATGACAAGAATTCCTAAGTAATCAATGTTAAAATATTCTCTGAATATTACCGTTAGAAGCAAGCATTGATTACGACCTTCATCATGATTATTGGTTGTTGTTTTTCAATGGGCCAGGTGGGGAAATCATTCAATGCAAAATATTCTCCAGGCCGTCAGCAATGAATGCAGAAGAATTTCAAATTTCAAAATGAAGATAATATGAAAAATACAAAAAAGGGAATTTCCATCTCTTTCTTAGAAAGACAGTCAGTTTGTTAATCAAGCATCAAGAGTCTTCTGCTATTCTCTCTCTCAACAGCACTGAGACAAAAAGAAATAGAAAGCTGATACAGAAAAAGAATCCCTAACCAGAGAATGAACATCAAGCTGAAGAAGAAGAAGAACATCCAACTCAAATCAAAAGTCTTCTTTTGTCTTCTGCCAGGACTCTTCAAAGTACAACAAATCTTCTATCTATCAATGAGTTCCTGAAGTTCATCTGGTTAAAGCAACAGTTTGAAGGCCTATCACCCTGAAGCAAAGCTCTAATTTCCTGAACCATTCTACCTCTTAGGGGGAGCCTTTGCTAACATCAAATCCACAAAAGTCTTCTCAGTTGTACTTTGATAAAGAGAAGATAAAATCAATCTCTCATCCCCCACTGTATAAAGGATTCTTAACTCCCTTCAAAAGTTATTCCTGGTTGCAAGTCACCTGACCAAAAGACTTTAGGTTTGTTTTTCGAGCACCTGATCAAAAGCTCATTGGTGTCAGTGACCTGATCAAAAATGTGACTGGATTCCTATTAGGGTGGTAGAAGATTGGATGTACCCAGGTTGGGAAACCACTATAAATTTCTTGTGTTGTCTGGTTGCTCTTCTCTTTCGTTTCTTGCTGTGGCTATGCTAGTTAGGATAGCTGTGTTAATATTTAATTAGTTTATATTCTGCAGCATCTGTGATAGTCTAGTTTATCTCAGGACTAGTCAACTATGTTGAAATTTTATTTACAACAAAAGTTGAAATGTTTTTATAAGAATACTCTATTCACCCCCCTCTAGAGTATTCCAGATCTAACCACTCACTTTCAGAGCATGGTGGAGATATATTCTTAAAAGGTCCTTGAATCATTCCCGTGTGTCGTACAACGATTTAGAATCCATTCGAACATAAGTAGAGATGTCATTCCTTAGCTTTGCAGTCTTCGCCGGTGGGAAATACTTCATTAAAAACTTCTTGACCATCATATCCCAAGTAGTTATCGACTCTCTAGGTAGTGAGTTCAACCACTGCTTCGCCTTATGCCTTAGTGAAAACGGGAACAATCTCAATCAAATGGCATCATTGGAAACGCCATTGATCTTAAACGTGTCACATATCTCTAAGAATCCGACTGAGTGTGTATTAGGATCTTCATCTTGCAAGCCATCATATTGGCCATACTGTTGAACCATCTGTATAACACTAGGTTTCAATTCGAAGTTATTGGTGACTATTGGTGGCCTAATGATGCTTGACCCAGTTCCTTGGAGATTAGGTCTAGCAAAGTCAGACATGGTTTGCTATTTTGGTTTGTCATGGTATCCAAATTTTCTGGATGATGCTCTCCTTGGTTCACTGTATCCTCTTTTGATAGTCCATTTGAAATGTCTGTGGTATTAACTCCCACGTCCCTTTGGTTAGTGTTATGAATAATTCACTCTGGGTCAGGATGAAATGGTGCTAGCCCAGAATTTCTGCCCTTGTTCATACACTAATTGACTACAAAACAGAGATTAAGCGATAAAAAGATAAAAAAAAATATAAAGTAAAAAATAAAAAGATAAAAACTAAAAAGATAAAAAAAAAGATAAAAAGATAAAAACAAAGCCGAATGACTACAAAGTAAAACTAAGAAAAAAAATAAAAAGATAAAAACTAATTACTGATGATAAAAACTGATAAAAACTGATTTTTATCACGTCACTTTGGTATTAACTGATTTTTATCCTCTTCTAAAACAAAGCCGAATGACTACAAAGTAAAACTAAGAAAAAAAATAAAAAGATAAAAACTGATAACTGAAGATAAAAACTGAAAAAAGGAGATAAAAACTAACAAAAAAAACAAAGCCGAATGACTACAAAGTAAAACTAAGAAAAAAAATAAAAAGATAAAACTGATTACTGATGATAAAAACTGATAAAACTGATTTTTATCACTAAACCTTGGGAAAAAACTGAAAAAAACAAAGCCGAATGACTACAAAGTAAAACTAAGAAAAAAAGAAAAAGAAAAAAATGATTACTGATGATAAAAACTGATTTTTATCACGTCCCTTTGGTATTAACTGATTTTTATCCTCTTCTTTTTCCCGCGTTCCTTTGGTTAGTGTTATTAATTGGTATTTTCTCCTTTTTATCATATCGTGTCGTATTCCACAGGGTCCTTTCAAGTACTCGTATTCACTCTCACTTTATTATCATACCTATAATTAAAACTGATTTTTAACATAAATTAACCTACCTATGACTACTTAGATAAATAAACATTGAATGATTACAGATGATACAAAGCCGAAAGACTATAAGCCTTCACATGAAAATACTCAATCATTAACTCAATTCTATGTAATCATGAACTAATAAGACTATCAAATTCGTTGTATTATAAAGGGTAAAAAATGAAAAAAAAAAACGGATTAAAACTAATTTTTATCACGAAACCTTGGGAAAAAACTGAAAAAAAAACCGAATGACTACAAAGCCGAATGACTAAAAAGTATAACTAAGAAAAAAAATTGATTACTGATGAAAAAAACTGAAAAAAACAAAGTCGAATGACTACAAAGTTAAACTTAAGAAAAAAAGATAAAAACTGATTACTGATGATAAAAACTGATTTTTATCACGTCCCTTTGGTATTAACTGATTTTTATCCTCTTCTTTTTCCCACGTCCCTTTGGTTAGTGTTATTAATTGGTATTTTCTCTTTTTTTCATATCGTGTTGTATTCCACAGGGTCCTTTCAAGTACTCGTACTCACCCTCACTCTATTATCATACCTATAATTAAAACTGATTTTTAACCTAAAATAACCTACCTATGACTACTTGGATAAATAAACATTGGATGATTACAGATGATACAAAGTCAAAAGAATATGAGCCTTCACATGAAAATACTCATTCATTAACTCAATTTTATGTAATCATGAACTAATAAGACTATCAAATTCGTTGTATTGTAAAGGGTAAACAGCTATCAAATTCTCTCTCGAGCAATTCAAAATCTAAACCTAAGTTGCGTAAATTTTCTCTCGAATAATTTACAACACTCAAATTCGCATTAAATGAAGCACCCTATATATTACATAAATTCATGAAATCCTATCTCTAAAATACCATGAATCCATTTATTCGTATTACAATTATCCAAATAACATATCTCTCGATCATGGAATTTGAAATACAAAGAGGGCTAACACCAAAATATGAACATATAAATTTCATCACAAACATCCAATTTCTCAATCTAGAAATTTGCAATTCATGTAAAATAAATAAGCAATTCATAACTAGGATAAATCTCTTTGTTTGTAAGCCTACATACGAATAAAATCGCATAAATTTGATGAAAACAATAAGATACATGATTACCAAATTGTTCAAATTAAAGTTCCATGCGAAATAAAAGATAAATAAAGTTAAATCACCAAGAGAAAGGAAAGATTAAGAGGGATACATGAAAGATTAAATGCATACAAAAATACCCTTCAAATCCTCATTATCTTGGATGCTCCACCCTCGTGCTCCAGAAATTCTCCACATGAAAATGATCCAAAAGTCCTCTATAATTTTTCTACAGGTTTTTTATAGTCTCCTAGCAAACATGCTCGGACACGGGTTCCCACACGGCCGTGTCACGAGCCGTGTTGATTGCTCCATGGCGGTTCCACATGAAAGGCGTATCTGGTAGTGGGCAGTGTCAGATGACATGGCTATGGACACGGTCGTGTTGTTCTTCGTGTTCTTTGCATACGGGTTGGTTGGTAGCCGAGGTTGTATTTATGCCGAAAAGGACACGGGTAGGCACACGAGCGTGTTACTACCCGTGTGGTGCTTTGTCTTGTTCCTTCCATTTCTTCCGTTCTACCCAGTTAGGACACAGGTAGGCAACACGGGCATGTGCCTACCCGTGTGCGCCCATTCTTGTCCTGTCATCAGCCATGTCAAATTCGTGAACTCCTCTGTTTGCTCCAAGACTTCTAGCTCCACTGCTTAGCAATACCTGCATTAGAAAAATAAAAGAATAAATAGACAGCTAAATACATGAAATACTAGAAACTTCTAATCTGCGCTCTTCTACTCATGATAAAACAAATTCATAATTATTCTCGCGAAATTACTGCATAAGGAGGTATAAAATAGTGGACATGATTACAATTATGATAGTAAAAAACTTATCATAATTGTACTCATCCGAAGTGCCACGTGCCTTGATTGCGAGCTTGGAGAAAGCGGACTGGAGATTGCATCCGCAAGAGCGTGCGGACTAGAGATGGGTCCGCTGAGTCCGACAGCTGCCTTGCTGGCATGGTTGTGGACTCGGGATATGTTCACTGGAGCAGTCTGAGGGATATGCGGACTGGAGAAGTCAGTGGGATATGTGGATTGGAGGTATCCGGAGTATAAGCAGACTGAAACTATGTCCACTGAGTCCGACAGTTGCCTTGGTGGCGAGGCTGTGGGCTCGGGATAAACGGACTGGAGCTGTGTCCGCGGATAGGAGGACAGTTGCTGCAAAGTTTAGATGTGGCGGTCTTGGCTTGACCTTTGGTGACAAGGCGGACTGGTGTTGATGTCCGGCCTTGGTGAAGCATAGGCGGACTTGCTATCCTGAACAGGTCGCAGCGGATTGGAGTGTTTCTGCAGTTTTGCGGAGACTTATCTTGTTGTGGGATGTGGCGGTGATCCTATCGGCTAGGGCGGTGACCATACTCCTCATCGTGCCTATAAATAGGACCCATGTCACATCAGAATTAATAGAGCAAATGAACAGTAAGTGAGCCCGACAATATTTGCTGCAGACTGGATTTTGGTATCCGCGCGGTTTGATAGATTTGATCGGTTTGTCCTGTGCAAGTTGTGCAGATAGTGCTGGAAAGCTAGGACTTGGCTCTGATTACGGTCAGGGATAATGCGGACTCTGCGGTTAGCAACAAGCGGTAAACAGCAGGTCGCAGACAACGACCAGGCAGTTTTCTCTTTGGCAACTTGTTTTCGGGGTTCAATAAGTCGCCTGCTTCAGGCGGCCTGTTCAGTTCTGCTTCGCAGGTTGTGTGGTCTGGCGGCTAGGCAGCCTCGTGGTTAGGCGGCTTGTAGATCGGCAACTAGAGCTAGCATTGGAATAATGGGCAGTCCGCACAGCTTGGGTTGCGGTCTGGCGACCTTGCGGACTAAGCAGATTCCTTAGTGTAGCTGTAGATCCGGCAGCTACGTGTTGAGTCCGCGCGGCTTGACTTGTCTTGTATTTATTGTTGTCTCTGCTTTCCCTGTGGTGGGTTTGGTGAATCATGTCTTGCCATGTATGTCTCGCCTTGTAAAGAATTTAACTTTTAATCATAAGGACTCTTATTGTTTCATGTGTTTCTGGTTGTAACTGACTTAGTTGAGATAACCCCTGCTCATTCAAAGATCCGGAAATTTCAACAATTAGTTGCTGCGACCATTCCTTCTAGCCGCGACTTATTCTTCTCACTGCTCTCTGCTCTCCTCTTCTCGCTGAGCCCTCCTCTTCTGTCCGCGACCATCCTAGTCACTGCGACCTGTTCCGAGTCACTGCGACCTGTTCTTAGACGCTACTACCTCTCCTTCTAGCCGCGACCTATTATTCTCACTACTCTCTGCTCTCTTCTATGGCTCCCTCTGATATCTCTACCACTTCTCGTTTTCTTTGCTGTCACTGTGGCCACACCGACGATATAATTGATCAATGCTGGAAGAAACATCCTCATCTTCAACCCACTCACAATGCTTCCACCTCCTCTTCAACCCGATTCTCCATTCTCTATCCGGGAAAGGATCCATTTCCACTCCTTTTACGTGTCTTTGGGTGCACAACCTTTGTGCACTCTCCCTCAACCACCCGTGACAAACTCTCACTACGGGCCACCAAATATGTCTTTCTAGGGTACTCTACCACTCAGAAAGGTTATTGTTCTTTTGATCTTGTTGCTCGCAAGTAGTTCATCTCTGCGGACATAACCTTTTTTGAAAATGCATCCTACTTCTCTCATGACTCCTCTTGTCTTCTTAATGTTCCTGATTCTCAAACCATCCCCTACGCCACATCTACACCTGCAGTGATTTCTCCACCTATGCCGTCTCCACCATCTCCTCCACCATGTCCACCTACCGAGATATCTCCCTCCTCTCTGCAGCCGTCTCTCTCTACTCCTGGGCCAACTCTCTCTGCCACGGATGCCCCAAAAACTGAGGAACATGCTGACTTGGATCTTCCCATTGCTCTTCTCAAAGTGGTGCGAACATGTACCTAGAACTCGCTAGCTGTTGTTATTTCCTATGCTCATCTTACTCCTTTTTGCAGGACTTTTGCATTGGCGATCTCTGCCACTGCCACTCCCCGCACCTACCAGGAAGCCCTTGCTATTCCGCATTGGAAGGCGGCCATGGATGATGAAATTGCCAACCTCACTGAGCGGGGTACATGGACCTTCGTTCCTCCATCATTGAGCACCGATGTTGTTGGTTGTCGGTGGGTATTTGTTGTGAAGTTTCGTCCAGACGGTAGTGTGGATCATTACAAGACACTCTTAGTCGCCAAAGGCTTCACTCAGACTTATGGTATTGATTATTTTGACACCTTCTCTCCCGTTTCTCATCTCAGCACTATTCAGGTTCTCCTCTCTGTGGCCGTCAACAGGGATTGGCCAATTTCCCAATTGGATGTCAAAAATGCCTTTCTCTATGGTGATCTTCAGGAAGATGTCTATATGGAGCAACCTCCTTAGTATGTTGCTCAGGGGGATACTCAGGTATGCAGGCTGAAGAAGGCCATCTATAGCCTAAAGCATAGCCCTCGAGTTTGGTTTGACAAGTTTGTAGCATTGTGGCGACACTGAGTTTTACCAGGAGTTCGGCCGATCACTCATTGTTCGTACGCAAAACCTCCCTGGGTCTGGTGGTTCTTGCCATATATGTCGATGCTATCCTTCTTAGTGGAGATGAACAGGCTGGGATAGCCAAGACGAAGAAACATTTCTGCAACACCTTGTCACGAAGGATATGAGTTCCCAAAGATACTTTCTGGGGATAGAAATGTAAGACCCCCCTCCCGGATCCCAAAACACGGCACGAAGGGGGGTCTTATGCCCGGAACAGCCGCCTTGTGGTAGCATTAGCACACGGACTAACCTGTACCACAAGATGCCTATTCCGCCGGCTACAACAATATCAATATAACATGCCAACCCAACCAAAATATAAGCAAGAGAATTCAATCCACACTAAGTAATAATGTCCAAATCAGTACAACAAAAGAGAAGCTAACACATGCTTCTACAAATCAGAGTACAACTATAGAAATTGCCCAAAAATGGGCTACATCAAATCCTCTCAACACTCACATCTGTGACCGACGGTATCAATGACACTGTCACTTCAGGCCCTGTTGTCCTGGCCTTGCTATCCTGCTGCGTAGTCCGCGGCTGCTCTACCTGCGGCGTGACCTCGTAAAAGGAAGACATAGCAACTATTAGTCGAAACGACTAAGTGGCTTCACATCCGCTCCCCCGACGACTCCTCGGCACCGGGCGGAGAGAAGGAACAAGGGTAATATATAAGTAAAGAAGTACAAGCAGGTGTCATTAGTGTAAGAGTAACAGTATCATAATCTAGTAGTTATTTAAGAGCTATAGTAAACTAACAAGTATAAGTAATAGCAGGAAAGTAAATTAACTTATAAGTTAAGGATCGGGTTACATAAAGGTAACTCATCGTATAAGAGTGCCCATACAAACTTATACGATGAGGAACTTGTTGTGTAATGTTATGAAATGCTATGTATGCTATGCAATGACTCACCCATGATCACATACATGCAATTGCTATGTCGACACAGACTGTAGTTCCCACTTTTCGAGCAGGTAGCTAACCGCTCAGGCATTAGCCCCCATGGCCAGGCGGTGACAGTAGAATGGGCACTTCTACTACTAGGTGGGTATCCACACTACTTCACCTAGGCTTCCATATGCCTCAACGCTAGGAACACAATAGCGGATGCGTACTATGGCCAAGCGGGAGCCTCGGGTAGATGTGCACCGAGGACCAAGCCCCGAACTGACCTTGAGTGACCCAGAAGGAGCCTCAGAGTGAGCATAAGGACCAAGCCCAACCATTCACCTGGCACGGAAGGAGCCCCAGGACGTGAACACCGAGGACCAAGCCCAACCGCCCAAAGTCTAACTGTCGACTCCCGTCGGTGTGATGACTGGCAAGCCTGTAGACCTTCCACACTATCCTTAACCCAGTATTACGACACCGCGTGTCGACTCACACCACATGTAAATTCGACATTACCGTGGCATGGAAGGAGCCTCGGGAAAAAGGCACGAGGACCAAGCCCAACCATCCACCTGGCACGTAAGGAGCCCCGAGACGTGAACACCGAGGACCAAGCTCAACCGTCTGTCCATACCTATCTCAACACAAACCAAACAAGTGACGGTCAACACCGCACTCACACCCTCTCACAATACTACCCGTAGGGAGATGACGCTCTAAGTATTGGACTACTAAACTCATTCCATTAATCAAACATACTCATGACCATAATTTATTCTTCTACATGACTTTCCAAATTATGAAAACATAGTACAAACATGATGCAGTGAAAGTCCACCTAGTGTCAACTAGCTTCACCTATGGGGGGGGGGGGGAATAGGTGACGTGCAGCGTTTTTTGCGGAATTAAAAATTGTACCTGCACGTCACGAAAATAAAACAGCACAGCAAATAGAGTACACAAGCTATTTATAGTGGTTCCCCGATTTGGGTACATCCACTTTCCCCCTTCGACCTATCTCCCAACAAGGGACGACTCGGTCTCTTCACCAACATGATTGAAATCCAATCCTTGCACTATCGGAAGGAACCCTTCCACACATAGGAGACAACACTCCCACAACACGGGTTGCACTCAACCCTTACAACTAGGAACCAATGTTCCTTTACAACAAAAATGAACTAGAATGTACAAGAAATACAAACTACTTTTGGAGACTAAGGTGTCCCTCTTCGTTCGATGACAATCGAAGAGTCCACAACCCTAGATCTCTCTTCGAGAGAATCTCCCCGAAACCGGCGGCGGCAAGAGGGGCGGCGGCTTGGTTCTCGGGATCGGCGGCGACAACGGTGTGCGGCTGCTGTACTTTGGAGATTCAAACTTCGTAGCAAAGCTAGCTAGGTCTTCCAACGGTCACACTAGGATCGATCATCTCGATCGATTCGGACGGGGAAGGTTTTCCCGATCAACAAATCAAGAGACAAAGGATCTCCTATTAGACTCGTGAGACGCTACGCTTGGCTAAGCTTCTGTCGACAGGAGATCTGGAAGAAACCACGATCAAGACCGGCGAACAACTTGCACGAGCGGCGACGGCGGCGGCGGAGCGGAATTTGCGATCTAGGTCACGTTGCGGCTCGGCTCCTTTTTGAATTTCTGTCTGCTAATTTACTGTTCAATAATACGGGTGTATTTATATGGTAGAATACTCCATTATGACCGTTATGGGTCCCACCTGAAGAAACCTTAAGCCCGGTTCAAAACAGTGCCAGCGGCAAAGTCCGGTCCAGCGGTTTCCAGAAAATCGCCCAAGTGAAAATCGGCGAGAATCGAAGGTGATTCTCGTCGAATCGGCTAGAATCAAAGGTGATTCTCGTCGATTCGGCGAGAATCAAAGGTGATTCTCGTCGATGTTGACTTGTTTGCACGCACTGGTTTAGCCGGATAGAGACGACGAGAATCAGCCAGTGATTCTCGTCGATTCGGCGAGAATCACTAGTGATTCTCGCCGAATCGGCGAGAATCACTTGGTGATTCTCGTCGATTATGACTTAGCGCCAGAGTCGCACGCTTTCATGTAGCCGGATAGAGACGGCGAGAATCAGCCAGTGATTCTCGACGAATCGGCGAGAATCACTAGTGATTCTCGCCGAATCGGCGAGAATCACTTGGTGATTCTCATCGATTCACACTTAGACAATTTTTCGTCTTTCCACCCATGAGCTGCTCTTTGACCCATCCTTGCTCCTTGTTTGCTCTTGCAATATCACAGACCTGCACTTGAAAATAAGTACACTCCAATAGAGAGAGTACACGTAGGCCAACACACTGATCTGCTCAACGAGGGATTACGTCGTGCAGACCCGTGTATATTGACCTACTGCACCCTGACATTGGAGTGCACTTAGCATGGAATATCTGCAAGCACAACTTGAAATGTTTTATCAAATACATTGTGAATTCATCTTAGCTTGACAGGAGGCTTCCTCAAATCCGGGTAATTGTGGATACATTACCCAACAATCTCCCCCAATTTGACGAAGCCAAAATCCTACTAGCTAAGATGAATGCCACCATCCAGATAATATATACATCATATAGAATTTAAAAAATGCAGCACAAGGAAATAGAGGCAAACAGATCAACGCTTGAGTCAATCATAAATTTATATACACATATATATATATATTCCCAAGATAGTTCATAAAACAATAAGAAAAGATAAAAGTGTTCATGAGACAATGACAAGCTATAAATTTCTGTCTATTGATTTTTGGCTAGGTCATCCTTATATTTCTGAGCCAAAAACTTCTTTCTTTGTCTCTTAACATACTCCTTGGGCTTTGGATAGTATCTGGGAGGAGGAGCTTTATCTGCCGCAGTGTTGGTCCTGAAGAAGATGTTCCATTTAACTTCATACGTCTTGTGCAGCTCCCACTCATGCTAGCTGTATACGTCGTTCCGATTGATTTCCCCTTTTTCTTGTAGCCAAAATGTGTCCAAGATGATACTCTTTGATACCGGACTCCACTTTTCGTTTCTTACTTCCTCCTCCTTCAATCTAATTCTCTTTTCAGCTTGTGTTTCCTTAGATGTCCCTTCTTGAGATTTTCTCTTGTCCCTGGCTTTTGCTAGGGCTCTTTGGTCAAACATTGCCATCAGTTTTGCCTTGGAGGTGGCCCTAGCAGCCCTATGAGCATCAGCTTCACTTAAATGAGCTTCTTCAGCACTGGCTCCCTCATCAGCTGCAGTATTAATTTCAGGAGCAGGGGTACCCTCAGGATTTTCAGGGATGTTAGCGCCTAACGCTTGTTGTAGCATCCACCAGCAACTGTCATAAACATATGTGTTTGACTGCTCAAAGTTTTTTATTATGATTTCTTGAAGCTCGGCCATCTTAGCTGTATAGTCTTTCTCCCCCTTTTTGGCTTTGACTGCAATGGAGTTTGCATAAGAATACAGTGACTCATCAATGTGCTTTGTAGTTCTAGAGAACTCGGTAACCAAGGCTTGTTGATTGGTGTTAAGAGTCACCATATTGTCATCAAACTTTTGAATGTTATTTGCGACGACATGAGCATTCTGATTTACTATTGCGAGAGTATCAGTGTTCCTTTTTAATCCGTCCATAAGAAGAGTGACAGCTTGGCCGGCCGCTGTATACTTATCTTCAAACTTCTTTTCCATCACGTCTAGTTTGTGATTTATCTCCACCATGTTCTTGAGCATGAGATTCTTAGATTTCCTAATTCTTTTTAACATTTTATTTTGAGCTTTCTCAAAATATGCTTTAAGCTCATCCACGATACCCTGAATAACATTCACGGTGTGATTGGCTAGATCAGCTCGTAGTGGATGATCCTGAGGCATTCCTTGCCCTTGCCCTTCAGCAGATGCACCTGTAGAGCTGGACACGAGCACAGTCTCTAAGGGGGGAATACTTGCAGCCTCTGTAGATTTCTCGGAAGTACTAAGCAATCTCTGCTGAGAGGACTCCCCCTCCACTGTTGCACCAATGTTCTCAAGAACGATCTCAGGAGCGTGCTTGTCAGATGGAACTTCAGTGATGTCCTGAGGCTCCAATGCTTCCTGTCCCACATTTCCTTCTTCCTTGTCTTCATCGTCCATGAAATCATTCTCAGCTGCATCGTCTTCCAAACTTCCCTCATCATTTTCCTCTTCATTAGCTTCGGCTCCTTGATCATGCACGTTCAGGGCCGCCTCATTCTCCATCACAGCTTCACTTTCTTCTTGTATATCCAGCACTGCATCTCTGGCTATCTGAGAGATGTCAGATACGATATTAGCATTAGCGGGTAGAGGCTCCCCCTCAATTCCTGCAGTCAGTCCATCAGGAATTTCACTGGGGATTACTAAGGAATCAGCCACAGTTCCGTCCTCGGCTGGAGATACTTCTTGTTGTTCTACCACGGCAGCCTGCCCAATGCGTCTCTCCCATCTGTCAAAGACACTCGAGTCCATTTTCTTCAAGTAATGTAGTGGAACGCCTTTACTCATGTCATACTTATCTCCATTTAACTGATTGAGATATAGACTGATGATTCGGCCAAAGCTAGGAGATCTGAGAGTGTCCTTTATCTTCTCAAAAAGCAATGCCCCCCAGTTGAATCTTTTTCTGCAGACAATTGCCACAAGGATTTTGAACATGTCCACAGAGATGTGGTCATGAGAGCCCGGCTTTCATATGAGTACTTTTCCAATAATGTCTGACAGAAGTTTCCCCTACTCATTCATATCCTTTCGCTTTATCGATCTAGTTCCTCGAGCGAGTCCACAGAATAATAATGTCCTGTTTTTATCCTGTTCCTCCAGATAATCCTCGTGCGCAGAGCTAGTGAGCTGCAAGTATTGGGTCAGCTTGCTTGCAGACATCTTGATCTTTGCCCCTGCAACCTTGCTCTTGATGAGAGAGTCTTCATTCCGGAGTTTGGCGGTTGCGAAGAACTCCATTACTTCCTTGTCCAAGATTTTACAGGGGTGCTCCAGTATGAATGAGAGTCCAACCTCTTCAAGCATGATAATGATGTTTCTGAATTCATCAGAAGCATGTGAGAACCCTGTTCGAACCAACTCACAACCAGTGACCAGGCCGACGGTTGTCCTTGGAGCCATTGCAAGACTGAAATCCCAAGACTACGCCTAATCAGGAATCAAGAGGGAAGCTACACTAACAGTAAGTGACTGTAAGAGTGAGAAAGTGGTTACCCAAGAACGTAGAAGGTGAGAATCGACGGAAACGGCGGGAAACCGGAAGAAGATCGCGACTTTGGTCGAACGAACCCGCCGAGACTTGGATGAGCGCCCTGGACGCGAGAGGAGTGATCTACTGAGGGAAGAATCGGCGAGTTGCCTCCGGTTGTCGACGGAAGGGGAAGAGGCGGGATTCCTGTGGTTGTCGACGGAAAAGGCGGGATTCCTGCTGTTGATATCAACGGAGGAAAAGGCGGGATTCCTGCGGTTGTCGACGGAAGGGGAAGAATCGGCGAGTTTCCTTCGATGAGCTTCCTGCGGAATATGAAGGGTCGGCGGGATACTGTGCGATATCGACGAGTTTAATAGTGTTTTAACGGGTTTCCGTGTGAAGAGCGAAACGCTAAGGTTCGGCGGAAGTCTTCGGGTTAAGCGGGTTTTAGCGGGTTTTCAGTTTGTCTAAGTCGAAATCGAAGGGATTCTTTAATAGGAATCTACGGTTTAAGAGGCATGCCGGATTCTCGAAGTCTTCTGATATCAAGACAATTTAAGAAATCTTCTAAATATGTATATAAATTTCTTAATGCCAGTCTATTTAGGGTCTGAACGGGGTTTTTCCATACATTTCTTGATGTCAATTGTAAGTTGTAGTGATTTACAATGACGCATCTTCGTTAGTTTTCAGTGAACTGATTTAAGACTGTAGATGTTAGTTCTCGAATATACCAGTGGAATTACAGGTAAATCTTTATTAATGTATCTACGGTTTATGTTTACAGTGTTAACCTATCCTTAGGTGTACACACATATATGTGTATATATATAATTATATATATATGTATATGACTCAAGTATATGAGCTGATCAAAAATACCTGGGATTATGAGATTCATAATTTACTCCCTCAGGTTGAGGCATACCATGTGTTTAATGTGAGTATCCCATTGTAAATAGTACTTCTGATATTCCATATATTTGTTCTAATTTAGTCATGAAACATCTACTGTCTAGTTCCCATCATATTTACGGGAACCTAGACTACCCTGCAAAAGAGAGTTACTTTACCTTAGGAACCCAATACATATTGGGTCCTAGGTTCTTGTTAGCATAAACACTCGAATGCTTTCCTTCAGAAATCCTGTCAGGAAGACTACCTCTGCCCAGGAGATGTGGATAGGCCCTTTCCCTTGACATAGAGGAGTTGTGCCAACAGTCTATGGCAAAGTGTCCCACCTTGCCATAGCACCAACATGTGTGAATGTTGTATCTCTGTTTTTGACCTGATCTAGTGACTGAGGTAGTCATGAGCCTAGGTCCAAACGGGATAGATCTGGATCCGCTCCCAAAATTGCCTCTTCCACCGTGACACGTGGAAGGGTGGAAGGAATGCATGTAGCGAGCGTCACGAGGCCTGGGAGGTGGTGCCTTCCTTTCAGTCAGCCCCCTTCCTGAGGCCCCATGAGAACTTACAACATGACTTCTAGCCTCCCTTTCCTGTGTCCTTGGGTGGAGAGAAGAGTTCTGAGAGCTGATACCAGCAGATTCATGCCGAGTAGGGGCAGTGGCCGAGAATACAAAGGGCTCATAATGAGCCTTAGGTATTCTCACATGGGTGGCCATGACTGCCCTTGCACTATGGGTGTCTCCACATGAGGACAGATCACCCTTGCAGTGACCACGATTATTCCTGTGATCATACCTGAAGGCATGATGAGTAGCCTTCCTGCTTGGAGTGGGGGGTCGGAATACCGTTTCCCCATTTCTCCATGAATTGATAATTCGGGAGATCCACCCATTTTCTACCTTTCTCTTCATAGCATCAACCTTGGAAAAGTTAGATACTATCCTTTTCTCATTCTCTAGACTACTCTCTAGATCTGAGATTTTAGAGTCCTTGACCTTATTGGATGCCAATTGGATAACCAATAAGATCTTCAGCCGAGCAATCTCCTGAGCTTGCTCCTCAACAAGTAGGTTGCTTTTCTGAAGGGCTCTCTTCAGGGAATCAGGATTTTCTGAAGGGAAACAATTTCTGTCTTCAGGAACTTCAAGAGAGACGGGGCAAGATGAAGAAGTTACCTGCTCTTCAGTGTTATTGTCACTAGCGCCAGTGACCGTTGTGTCATCCTCATCAGAACTGCTTTCCTCAATGTCTTCTTCAGTCTCTGACAAGGACACTGGAGCTCTGATGCTGTCCGATTGATCCTTGCCTTCATCTTCAGAGGCGAGGACCCCCACATAGGCTTCATACTCTGGTCGACAGCAGATCCCAGCTTTCTTTGATCCCCCCATCAGCTCTGAGATCATTACCCACATAGATTTGGCTATCCCACATTTTTCCAATCTAGAGCGAGAAGGTCCAGACCAGACATCCATGATAATCTGACGAATCATCTTGTCCAGATTAAATAATGAGAGTTCCGTCTCTGACATCTCAGCAATACACTTGGGCACTTGGATATTCTTTCCAGAGCCTGAGGTCTTCATAGGAATAAAAGGACCCTCTTCTAGGATGAAAGATGCTCAAGGATCGATAGCCTCCAAGTGATACGACACTCTCATCTTCCAGACGGGATAATACTCCTTTGTGTATGTGGGAAGTCTTAGTGGAGAGATCTCATGATCCAGCTCCATGCTTCTGACACTGGTGGCAGGATTCTACTCAAGGTGTAAACCTTTTTGATGAGCAACCTCGCTTTGATACCACTTGAAAGTCCACCTAGTGTCAACTAGCTTCACCTATGGGGGGGGGGGGGGAATAGGTGACGTGCAGCGTTTTTGCGGAATTAAAAATTGTACCTGCACACGAAAATAAAACAGCACAGCAAATAGAGTACACAAGCTATTTATAGTGGTTCCCCGATTTGGGTACATCCACTTTTGTTGGAACACCGTATTACTAATTTGGGTCAGGATCACTATGTCTATAGGAAACCTTTGTTTGACCTCTTGTATAGCTCAATAGGTCAATTAGAATTGAGTCTAAGGGTTAGAAGTCTAGGTTTGGAAGCTGCCCTGAAGACCTGAAGTCTTTCTGTTTGGAGACTAAGTCATATCGTCGAGCTCAGCACGACGATTCGTCAAACTCCGATCGACGATCGTCTAGCTCAACTTCGACAGATCGTCGAACTCCATTCGACGATCGCTGAGCTCAACTTCATTATATCGTCGAACTCCGTTCGACGATCGGTGAGCTCAGGTCGACGATTTTGATTCTGCTTTGGATCTTTATCTCTGATCTAAGTTCGACGATCTTTGAGCTCAGATCGATGATATTTTGCTGCTATATATTTCGAGATCGCTGAGCTCAGCTCGACGATAGCAGAGCTCAGTTCGACGATTTCAGATAACTTCAAGGATGTTTCTAGATTCAAATTCAAATCAGTTAAGGAGTTATTCTGCAATTAATTCAGAGATTTCCTAGCCGTTTTCATTCATTTCTGGACCAAGTTTCAAAGAATATTTATGTGGACTTTCCTCCAGAAGAGATTTTGCAATTAAGGATGCAATTAATGCTGTCCAACAGCTATTCTTCTCAGAGAGAATGTTTTGTTCAGTATCAGAGAATAAAAAGAGAATTTTTTTTTCTTTTTGAATCTCAGACATAGAAAGAGACCAAGACAGATTATAGAGATTCATAGACACACAGTCAGACATTATAATCTTCAACAAAATCTTCTGTCTAAAAGAATTCTCAAGAACACACATCCAAGGAGATCAAGCTTTCTCAAATCTTCAGATCTCTCTTGTCCAAAGTGTTCAAGGCCAATATATTTCAAGACTCCAGACATTCAACATTTCAGTCATTGCTGAAATCATCTATTGCTGGAGTTCAATCTTTGAAGGCCTATCACCCTCAGCAAAGCTTTTCTTCCTGAAGATCTCAAGGATTCAGGGGGAGCTTTGACATCAACAATCCACATAGTCTTCTCAGTTGTTTGAGAAAGAGAAGACTGCCATCAATCTCTCACCCACTCTCTGTAAAGGGTTTCTCAAACTCCCTTCAAAAGTTTGAACTTGGTTTTTGAGCACCTTGTCAAAAGCTCATTGGTGGCAAGACACCTGATCAAAAAATCTAGTTTGGTTTTTGAGCACCTTATCAAAAGCTCATTGGTGCCCAGGACACCTGATCAACTCATCCTGCAGTGGATTCCTACCTAGGGTGGTAGAAGAGTGGATGTACCCAAGTTTAGGGGAACCACTATATTTCCTTGTGTCTTCTGGTTTTGCTTGTCTTTATGTTTGTTTTTGGCCTTGATTTTTCTGTGATTAGCTTTTTATTTAACTTAGTTCTGTGATTAGTTTTTAACTGCTTCCCTGCTCACTCTTATTACAACAATTGTTGTAAAAAGTTTCAAAGCACCATATACTCTATTCACCCCCCTCTAGAGTATATCAGATCTAGCTGCACTTTCAATTGGTATCAAAGCGAGGTTTGGTTAAACATACCATACCTGATTGGTTGTACAGGCTAACACCTAAACCCAAAGATCCCAAGTTAGATCTGCTTTCTTTTGTATTTTATTATTAGATTTTACTTTCACAAATCATGGCCCAAAACAAAGATTATGCTAGCACCAAACCTCCAGTGTGCAATCTATCCAAGTTTGCACTTTGGAAAGCAAGGATCAGACTGTACATGAATTCTATTGACGAAGACATTTTTAACTCTGTTTTGACAGTGTGTCCAAGACCCCCAGAGAATTCCAGTACAAATGTTGTTCCACCTCCATCAGGAACAGATGCTGATATCAAGAGATGGAAGGTAGCTGATGCCAAGGCTATGAACATCTTGGCCCAGACAATGTCTGATGACATATTCCAAAAGGTGGCTGAATGCAATTCAACAAAGGAAATTTGGGACAAACTCTCAGAAATAGTCTCAGACTCAGCTGATGAGAGAAACGATAGGAGATCCCATCTCATCTCTCAATATGAGAATTTCAAAAAGGGAGAAACTGAGTCAGTGGGAGACATGTACAACAGGCTAAGTCTAATTGTTAGTGAACTCAGGACATTGGACAAAGAGATCTCTCTAACTGAACTCAATGACAAGATCCTAATGTGCTTCCGTAGTACTTGGGATTCAAGAATCTGGCCAATTAAGGATGCCAGAAGTCTGAATGAGATCACCACTGAAACTCTGTTGGGTAAGCTCAAATCTTATGAGCTACTCATCAAAAATAGAGAAGAAGAACAGAAGGCTGCCTCACCAGCCACAAGAAAAGAGAAGACCATAGCCTTCAAGGCAACTGAGGATCTTCCTGAAGACAAAGCCACAGGCACTGATGAACTACTCAGTCTGTTGGCCAAAAGATTCTACAAAATGGCCAGAAAGGACTTCAGAAGGAGATCATACAAGGAGCAGGATAAGCCAAGGTATGACAAGTCCATTAACAATAATAAAGATATTATTTGCTTTGGTTGCAGGAAACCAGGGCACATAGTTCCTGACTGTCCAGAGAACAAGAACAAGGACAGAAGGGACAAGAAAGAAAGAAGAAAGGAGAAAGACTCCAAGAGAACTGGCAATGGTAAACCCTCATCAAGCAAAAACAAACATACAAGAAAGGGGTTTGTTGCTGAATCCTGGAGTGAGACTGAAGAAGAGTCAGAAGCATCATCCAGCTCCAGTGATGATGAAGATGATGCAGAAGAGAAAGAGTTCTGCATGATGGCAATCAATGCCTCACAGCATAATTCAGAAGAAGAGGAGTCAGAGTCAGATTCAGAGACTCAACCTGAAGAAGATCAGGTAATCAGTTCTTTTGATTTTAATTCAGAGGATTTTAAATCTGAATTTAAAGCACTATGTTTAGACCTGCTAAACTCTGAGAAAGAAATTATCTCTCTCAGAAATCAATTATCTGAACACAATACTTTAAAGTCAGAAAACCTCAAACTCTCTCAGGAGTTGGAATGCTGTAGGGAACAGATAGCTTCACTGAAAAGTGAGCTCTCTGAGGCCAAGAAGCTTGAAGAATCCCTTAATGGGAGAAGCATCAAGCTGATGGACATCATAAGCACAGTGAACTCCAGATTCAATAGTATACTGGGCTTGGGTGGTTCATCCAGCCAACCCATGGTTCTAACAACTCCAATTAAATTCATTTCTGACAAAGGAAAGGGAGTTGTAGAGGTTGCTAGGAAAAATTCTGATCTGCCTCAGAAAACTAAGTCCCAGCAGAAATCGTCGAACGGAGATCGACGATCGCCAAACGGAGATCGACGATCGTCTAACGCAGTTCGACGATCTCAGGCAAAATCGTCGAACGCAGATCGACGATCTCAGCCAAAGTCGTCGAACGCAGGTCGACGATCTCAAATACCTGACCTCAGCCATAGTCGATCGTCGAACGGAGCTCGACGATCTGACCCAAGATCGTCGAACGCAGCTCCAAGATCGTCGAATAGAGGTCAGAGCTCTGGAAACGGTTTCAAAGGCAAATCAAAATTGAATCCTAAGGGTCCTTCATCCCAAATCTTTAACCCTTATACTGAATGGATTATACCTCCAAGGAGATATCATCCTGAAGGATATAAGAGTCAACCTGGGATGTCTTTCATTTCAGAATTTAAAGGTTATCAACCTAAGCCCAAGGTAAACTGGGTAAAAAACAAATGAATTGTCTTATGTGCAGGTGAAGACCTATCCAACATCTAACCAGCAATGGTACTTGGATAGTGGGTGCTCTAAGGACATGACAGGAAACAAGGACAACCTCACATCCTTTAGAGCTAAGCTTGGACCCAAAGTTATCTTTGGTGATTCAAACTTTGGACAGACTAAAGGATATGGTGCAGTCCAGATTGGATCAATAACTTTCAAAAAGGTAGCCTATGTGGAAGGACTGAAACACAACCTAATAAGCATCAATCAGCTGTATGATGAAGGCTACCAGGTGACCTTCAGCAAAGCCTTATGCAAAATCAAGTCAAAGGACAACACAACTGTGTTGACAGGTAAAAGGAAAGGTAACATCTATCTTGTAGATTTTCTTTCAACTGATGTAGATATCTGCTTGTTCAATTCTGTCTGTAAACCAAATATTTTATGGCATAAGAGACTAGGACACCTAAACCTTAGAACTATTGCTAGGCTATCCAAGGACAACCTTGTTAGAGGACTACCTTCTGGCCCCTACAAGAAGGAAGGACTCTGCAGGGCTTGTCAATTAGGCAAGCAAACTAAAAACAGCTTTAAGTCACTTAATAAGAGTGATTCACCTAGGATATTGTATCTGTTACACATGGATCTTTTTGGACCCATCACAGTACAAAGCCTAGGAGGGAAATCCTACACTTTAGTAGTTGTAGATGACTTCTCTAGATTCACTTGGGTGTTCTTTCTAAGGAAGAAGTCTGATAACTTTAAGTGTCTGACAGAGTTTCTCAAATGTATACAGATTGAGTTCAATACTCACATTGCCCTGATCAGAAGTGATCATGGGACAGAGTTTGATTCTCTTCTTATGCAAGAGTTCTGTCAGAGTGAAGGGATCAGGCATACTTTCTCAGCTCCTAGAACTCCTCAACAAAATGGGGTAGCTGAAAGGAAAAATAGAACCCTTATTGAATCTGCCACTACATTGTTGTCAGATGCTCATCTACCTCTATCCTTTTGGGCAGAGGTAGTGAACACCTCCAACTATGTGCTGAATAGAAGTTTGATACATAAACTAAAGGGAAAGACTCCCTATGAATTACTCAAAGGGAAGAAACCTAAAGTTGATTGTTTTAGAGTCTTTGGTTGTATTTGCTACATTCATAATAATGACAAGAAATATTTAGCAAAATTTCAAGCTAAAGCTGATGAAGGAGTGTTTCTGGGATACTCCATGATCAGCAAGGCTTATAGGGTCTATAATAAATCATCTTTAAAAATTGAGGAATCTGTTCATATATCCTTTGATGAAACTAACATGTCTTTCAAGGAGAAGATTTCTTCTACCATAGAACCCTTGCAGGAACATTCTCTAGTTGAAGACTTGAACAAGCTACAAGTTACTCAAGAGGATGAAAGCAGTGAAGATGAAGGAAATGCTCAACATATTGAAGAACAACTTGAAGAGCCAGTTGTTGTACCACAAGAGGAAACAACAACACAGGTTGGTGAACAATCAACACCCCCTGTTGATTTAGTAACATCAAGAGACCATCCAATTTCCTAAATAATTGGAGACATCTCAGCTGGTGTGCAAACCAGAAATCAGGTCAACCAAAATCTGTTGCACACCTGCTTCCTATCTCAAATTGAACCTCAGTCCATTCAAGATGCAGAGCAAGATCCACACTGGATCATTGCAATGCAAGAGGAGTTGCATCAATTTGAAAGAATCAAAGTATGGGAACTAGTGCCAAAGCCTAAGGATCACTCCATTGTTGGAACAAAATGGGTATTCAGAAACAAATTGGATGATCAAGGAGTAATTGTAAGAAACAAGGCAAGGCTAGTTGCTCAGGGATACTCTCAAGAAGAAGGAATAGACTACGACCAGACTTTTGCACCTGTTGCAAGATTGGAAGCCATCAGAATATTTTTAGCCTATGCAGCACATAAAGGCTTCAAGGTATATCAGATGGATGTCAAGAGTGCATTCCTAAATGTAGACATCAAAGAGGAAGTATATGTCAGACAACCTCCAGGTTTTATCTCTCCAACTTTTCCTGATTATGTGTTTAGATTGAATAAAGCATTATATGGTCTCAAGCAAGCTCCTAGAGCATGGTATGAGACCCTAGCATGCTTTCTCTTGGAAAATGATTTTATAAGGGATAGAGTAGACCAAACTCTTTTCATTAGAACCCATAAGTCCCATACCCTACTAGTACAGATTTATGTAGACGATATCATTTTTGGTTCTACTGACTCCAAATTGTGCAGAAGATTTTCCAACCTGATGCATTCTAAGTTTGAGATGAGTAGCATGGGTGAGCTATCCTTCTTTCTAGGATTGCAAGTCAAGCAACATGCTGAAGGCATCTTTATTTCTCAAACCAAATATGCAAATGAATTGGTTAAGAAATTTGGTATGTCTGAAGCATCTTATATGAAAACACCCATGCCTACTAATGCTGTATTGGATGCTGATGAACATGGGAAACCTGTTGACCAGACTATATATAGAGCAATGATTGGCTCTTTACTATATCTTACAGCTAGTAGACCAGATATAATGTTTGCTACATGTATTTGTGCTAGGTTCCAAGTAAGCCCTAGAGAGTCACACCTAACACTAGTAAAGAGGATTCTCAGGTATGTTAAAAGTTGTCCAAATCTAGGTCTCTGGTATCCAAAAGAGTCAGCATTTGAGTTAACTGGATTCTCTGATGCTGATTATGCTGGATGCAGAATTGACAGGAAAAGTACCAGTGGAACTTGTCAGTTCCTTGGTGACAGACTTGTCTCTTGGTTTTGTAAGAAACAAACATCTGTGTCAACTTCAACTACTGAAGCTGAATATATGGCTGCAGGCAGTTGTTGTTCACAAATCTTGTGGATTCAAAACCAACTCCTATACTATGGCTACAACTTAGAGAAGTCTAAAATCTTTTGTGACAACACTAGTGCTATTTCTATAGCTCAAAATCCAGTCCTCCATAGTAGGACAAAACACATAGAGATTAGGCATCATTTCTTAAGGGATAATGTTGAAAAGAATAAAATTGAACTACACTATATCCCAACTGATTTACAAAGGGGAGATATTTTCACCAAGCCCTTGGATGAAAAGAAACACACCTTCTTCCTAAATCAGTTAGGAATGTTAGATGGAGGAAGTCTTAAATAATATCCAAGTTTTTGAAAGCTTAAAAATTGACCAAGACTAGGTAAACATTCTGATTTTTCTTAGTGTCTAGAATCTTTCTGATCTCTGAACTGCGCTCGACGATTTGCCCCAAGATCGTCGAACGGAGATCGACGATTTCCGAAATCGTCGAACTGAGTTCAGCATCTCTTAGATAGTATGAACTATCTCTTCCGGTCAACGATCGTCGAACGGCGCTCGACGATTTTGTTCTCTGAACGATCGTCGAACGGAGCTCGACGCTCTCCAATATCGTCGAACGGAGATCGACGATGTTGAAGTCTCTTCAGATTCCTTTAGAAGCCTCGATCGTCGAACTAAGTTCAACGATCTTTCCAATTCTGCGTCGAACCCTAATATAAAATTCATTTTTCACCGTCGTTCTCCTTTGCGCTTTCGATTTCTCTGCAAGAGTTTTCTTTCCCTCCAAACAGTTCTGCACTTGGTCGTTTTGTTTGTTGAATTTTTGCAGGTACCCATGGCTGTGTCAGTTGCTGTCCTTGCTGCAATGAAGTTTGATGCTGGTTTTGATATTGACATGGAATCCTTCAGCACAACTGACCAGGCTTTTCAGGATATCCTGGGGTTATTCACAGAGCAGAACCTGACTGCAATAATGACCACAAGGATCAAGCTGGCTTCTGATGAGATAAAGGAATGGGTCTATACTGCCCATAATCAAGACAACAACACCATTGTTGGGTCTATATCTGGAACCCAGGTACCCTTAACCCCAGAAATTTTAACAGAAGTTTTTGAGTTGAGAAATGGTGAAGATACTGTTGACTTATCTGGAGAAGAGTATTCTGAACTGCTTGCCAGAATGGGTCATTCAGAGGATAACCCTAGCAAGCTCTTCAAAAGGAACCTTTCTGTAGAATACAGATTTATGGCAGATGTTGTTGGGAAAGTGCTACTGGCTAAGCACTCTGCACATGATACAATTCTCTAGGTATCAGCTCTGCCTCATGGGAGCTCTTGTAGACAAGAAAAATCTGAATTGGGGAGAAGTGTTCTTTGACCTTATCAAAAAGAAAATCAACAAAAGCTTTGTCAACTTTGGAAGGATCATTGGGGTGTTTCTGCAGCACAGGTGCCCTGCTTTGCTGGTCTCCTCTGGAATCCATATAAATGCTTCCAAGAGACTATCTTATGCCCTCTTTGGAAAGTGGGACAGACAAATCAGCAAGCCCAGCAGGCCCTCCTCCAGCACTCTTTCAGGCACAAGGACTCTAAGAGTCACTCCTCCACAGGTCACTGCCCCTGCAGATGACCTGCCTGCTGTTGTTGCCTCTCCTCCTCCTCCAATTCCATCCCTTCCCATACCATCTACCATTCCAGTTCCATCCACCATCATCATATCCAGTCCCTCTCCAACATCCACACCATCTCCAGTACCTATTCTTCCACCACCAGAAGACCACTTCCATCCCTTATTCTCCTACCCACCACCAGATGTCACCTCATCACCCTCCATTCCATCTTTCAACCTAATTGATGATTCCTTTATGGATGACTCTCCATCATCTCCACCTGAGCTACCCTCATCCTCCACTTCCTTTCAAGACCTTCTACACCAAATCATTGACCAGCCCACATTCACCCCATCTATCTCCTTTCCCCTGTCCTCTATTTCCACCTTACCAACACCTCAGCCATCCCTTCCACCATTCACCAGCTCTCCACTACCCTCACCATCAGCTGCTGCTACATCTTCTACCTCTGCTCAAGTCACCCTTGAGCAAGTAGACATCTCAGCCCTTGCTGACAGGTTGTATGAGTTGCTTGCCCCCAGGCTCTCTCTTCTGTTGGAGACCTCCTTGGCTCCACTACACCTGTCAGTGGCAGCTCTCTCTGCTAGGCTCTCATCCCTATTCCCTCAGGAAGCCCCTACAGCAGGGTGCCTTGATCCAGACTTGTCTGAATCCAGGCAGGGGGAGATGCCATATGAAGTGAGTCTTCATGCTGCTGCTGTTGCTGCTACTGCTTCTGTGACTGCTTCTATAAGCCTGTCTGCTGCTGCTACTGCTGCTGTTATTGCTGCTTCTTCAGCTTCTGCTCTTGCTGCTATTACTGTTCCTCAAGCACAAGCTCCTCCTGCTGTTATCTTTGCAATAGACCTCAGGTCTTTGCTATCAAGTTTTGATCAGTTTTACTTCAGCTGTCTGCCAGAGGTCAATGCTGTCCAGCCTCCAGAGGACCTATCCAAGGCACTTGTGCCATTTTCTTGTTGTGACCCAAGCATTATAACCTCCTTTGTCAATTCAGTTTATGCTGCTGCTTCTTCTGAAGAAAGCATTGTTGTTGCTTCTGATATTGTTGCCCCTACTGCTGCTGAGATTTCTGTTATTACTGCTGATGAACCAATCTCCAAGGAAATTCTTATGTCAGAGGCACCTGAATTTGAGCCTTCTGCAGTTTCTGATGATATTCCTGTTGTTTCTGCTATTGATAGTGAAGCTGTTGCTACTGCTGTCACCCCTCCAGAGCCTTTAGTTGCTGCTGCTGCTGTTACTGTTTCCACTCCAATTGCAACACTTGAAATATCTGCTGCTGTTATTGCTTCAACACCTGCTTCTACAACCTCTACCTCATCTGCTTCTGTACAGCTCAAGAAGGATCTAATGAAGAAAATAGATGCTCTTTATGATGACCAGAGTTCTGAAAGTGATGAATTTAGAATAGACTCTGATGACTCTTCTGCTACCATTGCCAGGAAAAGAAAGGCAAGGAGCAAAGCCATGAAGAGGGTACCTCCTGCCAAAGTTAAGGATAACAATGACATTCCATACTACATTCTACATGACTGCCCTATCACTGAACACTGGATGCAGTACTCCAAAAATCAGCTGAAGGCAATGAAAAAGAAGAGAAAATATGAGAAGGGTTCCTCCCAATTCCAACACTCTCATCCTCCTCCACCACCTCCTCCTGATGCAGATGCAGGTGGAAGCTCTGTTGCTCAACCCCCAGCCAGAAGTCAGGCTCCCTATCAGCCTCATGCTAGATCTTATAATAGGGGAAGCCAATCCAGGGGATCTCAATCCAGGAGAGGAGGATACAAAGGAAATGAAAGAGATCTCCAAGTCTACTCCAAAGGGTACTCAAGGCAACACCCATATTCTAGGGGAGGACAAATTTCATCTGATACAACATCTGGTCCTTTTCCCTACAAATTGAAAGAAACTGTGTCTGCCAGGCCTCCTCAAGACAATCAATCTAACAGATATGAACCACCAGTCCCTTTTGAGGATCCTGAGAACAATCCAGCTGCTTGGACTGCCAAATTAAAAGAACTAGCTATACTAGATCAGATTAAAAAGGCTAGAGAGCAAGGAAAAGATTCATCCAACATTTCAACAATGTCTGAACAGAGACAGAAAGAGCTAGAAAGATATGCATCAAGTAAATTCTTTGATTCTGACAGGTATATGGAATTACATCCTGAAGCTGTAGTTCCCAGGCCTAAAAAGCAAACATATTTAGGAGCAGCAGATGATACCAGATCAAACAAAGAAGCCCTCAATCCTAACAGAGAGATCAAACTTGTTAAGGGCAAAGAAAAGAAAAGATAATGTAAGGTGACATTCTCTGAGATTTCTGATTACTATCTGGATGCTATATATCTCTATGGTTCTGCAATGTATAGCTTGTTGCTTTTCTATTTTTCTGCTTGTATATTGTTATTTAAATTTTTCCAAAATGTGTAAATAGTAATCCTAACCCAAATAGGGGGAGATTGTTGGAACACCCTATTACTAATTTGGGTCAGGATCACTATGTCTCTAGGAAACCTTTGTTTGACCTCCTGTATAGCTCAATAGGTCAATTAGAATTGAGTTTAAGGGTTAAAAGTCTAGGTATGGAAGCTTCCCTGAAGACCTGAAGTCTTTCTGTTTGGAGACTAAGTCATATCGTCGAGCTCAGCACGACGATTCGTCGAACTCCGATCGACGATCGTCTAGCTCAACTTCGACAGATCGTCGAACTCCATTCGACGATCGTTGAGCTCAACTTCATTATATAGTCGAACTCCGTTCGACGATCGGTGAGCTCAGGTCGACGATTTTGACTCTGCTTTGGATCTTTATCTCTGAGCTCAGTTCGACGATCTTTGAGCTCAGATCGGCGATATTTTGCTGCTATATATTTCCAGATCGCTGAGCTCAGCTCGACGATAGCAGAGCTCAGTTCGACGATTTCAGATAACTTCAAGGATGTTTCTAGATTCAAATTCAAATCAGTTAAGGAGTTATTCTGCAATTAATTCAGAGATTTCCTAGCCGTTTTCATTCATTTCTGGACCAAGTTTCAAGGAATATTTATGTGGACTTTCCTCCAGAAGAGATTTTGCAATTAAGGATGCAATTAATGCTGGCCAACGACTATTCTTCTTAGAGAGAATATTTTGTTCAGTATCAGAGAATAAAAAGAGAATTTTTTTTCTTTTTGAATCTCAGACATAGAAAGAGACCAAGACAGATTATAGAGATTCACAGACACACAGTCAGACATTATAATCTTCAACAAAATCTTCTGTCTAAAAGAATTCTAAAGAACACACATCCAAGGAGATCAAGCTTTCTCAAATCTTCAGATCTCTCTTGTCCAAAGTGTTCAAGGACAATATATGTCAAGACTCCAGACATTCAACATTTCAGTCATTGCTGAAATCATCTATTGCTGGAGTTCAATCTTTGAAGGCCTATCACCCTCAGCAAAGCTTTTCTTCCTGAAGATCTCAAGGATTCAGGGGGAGCTTTGACATCAACAATCCACATAGTCTTCTCAGTTATTTGAGAAAGAGAAGACTGCCATCACTCTCTCACCCCCTCTCTGTAAAGGGTTTCTCAAACTCCCTTCAAAAGTTTGAACTTGGTTTTTGAGCACCTTGTCAAAAGCTCATTGGTGGCAAGACACCTGATCAAAAAATCTAGTTTGGTTTTTGAGCACCTTATCAAAAGCTCATTGGTGCCCAGGACACCTGATCAACTCATCCTGCAGTGGATTCCTACCTAGGGTGGTAGAAGAGTGGATGTACCCAAGTTTAGGGGAACCACTATATTTCCTTGTGTCTTCTGGTTTTGCTTGTCTTTATGTTTGTTTCTGGCCATGATTTTTCTGTGATTAGCTTTTTATTTAACTTAGTTCTGTGATTAGTTTTTAACTGCTTCCCTGCTCACTCTTATTACAACAATTGTTGTAAAAAGTTTCAAAGCACCATATACTCTATTCACCCCCCCTCTAGAGTATATCAGATCTAGCTGCACTTTCAACTTTCCCCCTTCGACCTATCTCCCAACAAGGGACGACTCGGTCTCTTCACCAACAGGATTGAAATCCAATCCTTGCACTATCGGAAGGAACCCTTCCACACGTAGGAGACAACACTCCCACAACACGGGTTGCACTCAACCCTTACAACTAGGAACCAACGTTCCTTTACAACAAAAATGAACTAGAATGTACAAGAAGTACAAACTACTTTTGGAGACTAAGGTGTCTCTCTTCGTTCGATGACAATCGAAGAGTCCACAACCCTAGATCTCTCTTGGAGAGAATCTCCCCGAAACCGGCGGCGGCAAGAGGGGCGGCAGCTTGGTTCTCGGGATCGGCGGCGACAACGGTGTGAGGCTGCTGTACTTTGGAGATGCAAACTTCGTAGCAAAGCTAGCTAGGTCTTCCAACGGTCACACTAGGATCGATCGTCTCGATCGATTCGGACGGGGAAGGTTTTCCCAATCAACAAATCAAGAGACAAAGGATCTCCTGTTAGACTCGTTAGACGCTACGCTTGGCTAAGCTTCTGTCGACGGGAGATCTGGAAGAAACAACGATCAAGACCGGCGAACAACTTGCACGAGCGGCGACAACGGCGGCGGAGCGGAATTTGCGATCTAGGTCACGTCGCGGCTCGGCTCCTTTTTGAATTTCTGTCTGCTAATTTACTGTTCAATAATACGAGTGTATTTATACGGTAGAATACTCCATTATGACCGTTATGGGTCCCACCTGAAGAAACCTTAAGCCCGGTTCAAAACAGTGCCACCGGCAAAGTCCGGTCCAGCGGTTTCCAGAAAATCGCCCAAGTCAAAATCGGCGAGAATCGAAGGTGATTCTCGTCGAATCGGCGAGAATCAAAGGTGATTCTCGTCGATTCAACGAGAATCAAAGGTGATTCTCGTCGATGTTGACTTGTTTGCACGCACTGGTTTAGCCGGATAGAGACAGCGAGAATCAGCCAGTGATTCTCGTCGATTCGGCGAGAATCACTTGGTGATTCTCGTCGATTATGACTTAGCGCCAGAGTCGCACGCTTTCATGTAGCCGGATAGAGACGGCGAGAATCAGCCAGTGATTCTCGACGAATCGGCGAGAATCACTAGTGATTCTCGCCGAATCGGCGAGAATCACTTGGTGACTCTCGTCGATTCACACTTAGATGATTTTTCGTCTTTCCACCCATGAGCTGTTCTTTGACCCATCCTTGCTCCTTCTCTGCTCTTGCAATATCACAGACGTGCACTTGAAAATAAGTACACTCCAATAGAGAGAGTACACGTAGGCCAACACACTGATCTTCTCAACGAGGGATTACGTCGTGCAGACTCGTGTATATTGACCTACTGCACCCTGACATTGGAGTGCACTTAGCATGGAATATCTGCAAGCACAACTTGAAATGTTTTATCAAATACATTTTGAATTCATCTTAGCTTGACAGGAGGCTTACTCAAATCCGGGTAATTGTGCATACATTACCCAACATGCACATATAAAGATCTATCAATCTTTCCAAAAGTACAAACATATTATAAACATGATGCGTGTATAAAGATCCATCAATCTTTCCAAAGGATAACAACATATTATAAACATGAAGCGCATAAATAACCATCTATCAATTTCTATCAAGTCAATTCGTTTAAGTAGGCTTGCTTCACAATTGAATTATATGAAATCTGATTAATAAACTCCATCAATCATGCAACTAAGATGATTACTCATAAAAGAGTTCATCCAAGACAAGTAACTTGCAATATTAATTCCACCGAATCCATATCCATATTATATAAGCCCAGAATTTAGGTGCAGGGTAAATCTAGGCAGCAACTTCAACCAGAGATTCCTGAAGATACAAGAATCCGGTGAAGACGAGTAACCCCTCGATAGAAAGGTCTTTCCATGGGATACAACGTTCGTATTCAGACCTCAACCCAGATTTGAATGTATCCTATTAGAAATTAGACTTGAAGTCCGCTGCGTATAGAACACAATTTCTGCATGCAGGATTTATTGAACACCATTTTCGTTCAGACTTTCTCGTGGCTATAGACATCGCTTGAAGTCATGCAACCACTCGTGGGAAGTTATTTTCAAGGGCTTCAACCTTCGTTTTTAGTCGAAAGCCCAGATCTGGCCATATCCATCATAAAAATGGCTTATAAGATCGCTGCGCGCAGAATACAGATTCAACACCCATCTTGAGGCGGAATGAATGACATCGGTTCATCTTCCTCCTCAAGTCGATCCTCTCAAATCTCCTCCATAAATTCCTCCACCCTTATTCACCCTCATGAGGCCTTTGATCTTCACGAAACCGTCCCCCATCTCCACATAGAAGTTCAGAGAGGTTGAAGACACCACTAACAAAGAGCACAAGCCCGGATTGGCCTCACCATAGAGAAAACATCTTCTCACATGTCAAGACTCTTTTGAGTCGACGTCTCGCCTAGATATCTATAGATCTAGCACCAAGGGAGAGGGTAGGAAGCTCACTTCATTTCCAGCGGTTCCATTTCCTACCATAGACCTTGTCATTCTTCGCGGCGGCATCCTATCCTTTATGACGATTGCATATCTCCTTCCCTAGATCTTGCTTGAGCAAACTCTCCTTCTCCACAGGACTTCTCTCAGAAAAATACGGCTGGGAAGAAGAGTGAAATGGCTAGGGTTTTTCCACTGTTCCTTATATATATAATATGACACGGGTAGGGACACGCCCGTGTCCTTACCCGTGTTCCACTCGGTGAAGCGTTACAGGCAGTTACGTTGTCAGTTCGATCTATAATGGCAGATAGGAAGTACACGCGCATGTCAGTCAAGTCACGCCCATGACATGGGGCGTGACACATAAATCATCGAACTCGACTATCGAGAATTTGTCGAACTCACTTAAAATCGTCGAACGGAGAACACGCCCCGGTCACGCCCATGGTCACGCCCGTGACGTGGGGCGTGACACCTAAATCGTCGAACTCAGCCAAAAATCATCGAACGGAGAATTCGTTGAACTCTCTTAAAGTCATCGACCGGAGAACACGCCCCGGGCACGCCAGTGACATAGGGCGTGTAACCCTCTCACTCGAGAACCAACCACCTTCTCGAGTACCTTTGGCAACTACTCGAGTACTTTTAGCACCTACTCGAATATCTTAAGCTACGCCCCTAGGCCACGCCCGTGACCCAGGGCGTGTAACCCACTTTACTTGAGTACTTTGGAAACTACTCGAGTAACCTCGGCAACTACTCGAGTACCTTCAGTCACGCCCCTGGGTCACGCCCGTGACCCAGGGCGTGTAACCCACTTTACTCGAGTACTTTGGAAACTACTCGAGTAAACTCGGCAGCTACTCGAGTACCTTTAGTCACGCCCCTGGGTCACGCCCGTGACCCAGGGCATGTAACCTACTTCACACGAGTACTTTGGAAACTACTCGAGTAACCTCGACAGCTACTCGAGTACCTTCAGTCATGCCCCTGGGTCACGCCCATGACCCGGGGCGTTAACCTGCTCTGGACTAACTTCTCCAGTCCACAAGTGCCGCCCTTTTTCCACCACTTTCCTGAACTCAAACCTGCCCTCCTGACTCAAAACTCGCATGGGGGCCTAGCGCGAATCGAAACGTTACAAATCCTATAAACAAAATAAAAGATTTTGTCCCCGAAATTAGGCTAGGGCTATGGGGGAGACAAGCATACAGAAAATAAATATGCCTTTAAACAAAATTACCTGGAGGAAATAATCCCAGGTAGCGCTTTTGCATCAAGTCCACCGGCTCCCAGGTAAACTCCTCCTTCCCATGATTGGACCATTGTAACTTCACCACGTGAACACTTTTGCGGCGCAATGTTCTTGTCTCGTTGTCAACAATCCGCACCAGCTCTAGTCGCACAGACCAATCTGATGCCACTGCACCATCAGTAGTGGGAATATAGTGATCGGGCCGTAACAGCGCCTTCCGAAGCGACGACACATGGAACACGTCGTGGAGATTCTCTAGTTCTGGCGGTAACTCCAACTGATAGGCCAACGGGCCAATCCTTTCCAAAATAGTATAAGGTCTAACATATCTTGGGCTGAGCTTTTTCACACCATGAACTCATGACACTCCATGCATCGGCCGGATCTTCAGAAACACCTTATCTCCCACTTGAAACTCCACCATTCGGTGCTTTGCATTATAATACTTCACCTATCGACTTTGAGCCTCCAATATAGGATCTCGTATCAGCCTAACCATATTATCAGTATCATTAATATACTCAATACCCAAGGTCTTTGGGTCTTCATCTTGCACCCAAGACAAGGGGGTTCTACACCTTCTACCATAAAGTGCTTCATGAGGTGCCATACCGATGCTCGCCTGATGATTGTTGTTGAAGGAGAATTCCACCAGTGGTATGAGTATTTCCCACGGCTCACCCCTATCCAACACACATAATCTCAGTAGATCCTCCAATGTCCTGATGGTCCTTTCAGACTGCCCGTCCGTCTGAGGATGAAATGCGGTGCTGAAGATAAGGCGTGAGCCCAAATACGCCTGTACCGCCTTCCACTCCTTGGAAGTAAATCGACCATCACGGTCAGAAACGATCGTCTTAGGCACGCCGTGATATCATACAAACTGCTCCACGAAGAGGCGTACCAAGACGTCCACGTGAGCCTCTTTCTTCATGGGAATGAACCGGGCTACTTTTGTCAGCCGATCAACAATAACCCACACGGAATCATTCCCAGAGCGTGAGCGAGGTTGCCCATGGACAAAGTCCATGGAGATATCCTCGAACTTCCATTCGGGGATGGGCAACGACTGCAACAAACCACCGGGACTCCTGCATTCAGCCTTCACTTTTTGACAAGATTCACAATGAGTAACATAATACCAGACATCCTTCTTCATTCCCGGCCAACACATGGTCTTCCGCAAACCGGCGTACATCTTAGCAATACCCGGGTGCACTGAATATTGAGAGCTATGTACCTCTCTCAAGATATCCTCCCGGATTTTACCGCCCTTGGGAATGTAGAGCCGGCCGCGAAAGTAAATGAGGCCATCTTTGAGTGTATACTCGTCGGTAGTTCCTTCTTCAATTGATTTAATTGCTGGGGCCAAAGCCGCATCCATTCCTTGCCCCACCTGAATTCGGTCCCGAATATCACAAATTATGCTCATGCTTGCCAAAAAATCTGTATACTCTGTCGAAGGAGCCTTGAATATCAAAGTAATATCCATCTCTTCGATCATCCGAGCCAACTCCATGCTCATCAACCGAGACTCTGGCTAGAGCCTGATACTTTTCTACTCAATGCATCGGCTACCGAGTTCACCTTTTCGCGATGATAGTTTAAGGTGAACTCATAATCGCACAGAAATTCCTACCACCGCCGTTGTCTCAGGTTCAGCTCCTTCTGAGTGTGGACATACTTCAAGTTTTTGTGATCGGAAAAGATCTCGCAGTTGACGCCATATAGATAATGCCTCCAGACCTTCAAAGCGAACACCACTGCTCCCAACTCCAAATCATGAACCGGGTAATTGATTTCATGTTTCTTTAACTGCCTTGAAACATAAGCGATTACGTGCCCGTGCTGCATCAATACCGCTCCCATCCCTTGATATGACGCGTCTGTGTAAACCTGAAATCCTTCCTTCCCAAACGGAAGTGCAAGGATGGGGGCGGAGGTAAGACTATCCTTCAGCTCTTGGAACGCCGCTTCACATTGGGGAGTTCACTCAAATGGCACACCATTCTTCGTCAAAGAAGTAAGAGGAAGGGCCATCTTGGAGAAACCTTTCACGAACTTGCGGTAGTACCCAGCAAGTCCAAGAAAGCATCGTATATCGGCCGCCGACTTCAAGGGCGACCACTCCTTCATGGCTCGCACCTTTGCTGGATCCACTTCTAATCCCGCTCCACTGATCACATGCCCCAAGAAAGCAACCTCCTTAAGCCAGAATTCACACTTGCTAAACTTGGCGTACAAGGCGTGCTCCTTTAATTTCTTCAGAACCAAGGCCAAGTGCTCGGTATGCTCCTCCTCCATCTTTGAGTAGACCAGTATATCGTCGATTAAGATGATGATGAAGACGTCCAAATAGGGTTTGAATACCTTGTTCATCAGGCTCATGAAAGCCGAAGGGTCATTTGTGAGCCCAAACGCCATTACCGTGAACTCATACAACCCATATCTTGAACTGAAGGCCGTCTTCTGGATGTCCTCCTCGTGTATCCTCAACTGATAGTATCCCGAGCCCAAGTCCAGCTTAGAAAACCAATGCGCTCCAACTAGTTAATCGAACAACTCGTCGATCCGAGGTAGCGGATAAGTGTTCTGCACCGTCAGCCGGTTGAGTTCCCGATAGTCTATGCACAAGCGCAGGGTTCCATCCTTCTTCTTCACAAACAATACAGGTGTTCCCCAGGGTGACTGATGAATTGTAAATATACGTATTTTTGTGTACATTAATTTAGTCGTTTTCATTTCTTTTCGTCATTTTTACGTGTTTTTGCTTAATAAATTGCTCCTTTTATTGTAAATAATATACTAACTTAACTTATTTTATTTTTCAGGAAATAATTAAAAATCTGCCAAACATTGTAAAGTCACGCCCGTGACATATTGGTCACGCCCGTGACCAGGGCGTGACACGTCAAAATCCAGTGAAATCAGCAAATTTTGAAGAGAAAAGCTTGACATGCCCGACGTCACGCCCGTGTCACCCGACATAGGGCGTTACCCAAGCCTGTGTCCCCTGCTCGACGTTTCCAGCTCGACGTTCGTCGACCCCCTCGACACGCCTAGAGTCACGCCCGTGACCTGGGGCGTGACACCTCTTCACGCTCGACGATTTTGAACTCGACATTTTCCGCTCGACGTTTGTCGAGTGTCGACAACAACTGACACGCCCAGAGTCACGCCCGTGACCTGGGGCGTGACCACTCCTCCTGGCCGACAAGACCCGCGCGATGACTTTTTGACACACCGCGCCCAGATCCACCTGCTTGACACGCCCAGCGTCACGCCCGTGACCTGGGGCGTGACCACTGCGAGACCGACACGTGTCTAGCCCGAAGTCAACTTTCCCGTAAAATCGACGGCCGCCTTCGCAAATAGTACCGACACGCCCCCTGACACGCCCGTGTCAGGGGCGTGTACTTGTACATTTTTTTCTATAAATTCAGAGCTTCTGCTTGAGTTCTTGTTCCTTTTTTTGAACCATTTTGTAAGGGGAGGTGCTGTGTAGATGGATTTCCAACCTATGGAATGGGGTTTTCTCTTTCTCTCTCTCTCTTTTCTTTTGTACTAGCTTTGTAATAGTTTTTAGACATAATAAAAATGTAGTTTTTTTTTCTTATTTCTATGTTTTGGACTTCATCTATGTGCCCACCCTTTGCAATCTTATTTATGCTTTGTTTTAACTTAGTTTTTTTTTGTTCTTCTTTATACGTGTGTGTGTGTATAAGTATAACTTTATAATTTTATGTTCTTAATTTTGTTAACTTAGGTTTTTATAGCTTTCTATTTCATTGTTATAAACCCGTAAAAATGATTTCAAGGTAATTTTTATTTCTTTTAACTTAGATTTTTCTTTTTAGGATGTAAAACTTTTTCGTTCTTTTCGTTTTATTTTCACTTTTTAATCAGTTTTACGGAGTTATAGGAATGATTATATAGTTGTTTTAATTTTTCATGCACTTAGTTTTTCATTTTAAACAATTGCTCTTTTAATTTTTTCGCTCTCTTTTTACGCATTTCTACCGCATTCTAGCGGTAGAAATGTATTCGTTTTAATTTTTGGAGCATTTTCATTTTGCGTTTATTTGCAAAAACTTTTGCTCCGTTTATTTTTATTTTCACTTTTTATGCATTTCTACCGCATTCTAGCGATAGAAATGCTGTTGTTATAATTTTTCGGTAACTTAGTTTTTTGCAATTTTTTTATGTATGCGCATTTATTTCCGCCTACTCGTTAAGAGTTAAATGACGCTTGCTTATTTTACTTTCTGTAGAGTGCGTGAGTTTGTAATTTTCTTTATTTCTGCCTACTCATTCGATTTAAATGGCAGGTCTTTATTTTCCTCTACTCATTTGAGTAAGATTTGTGTGTGTGTGTTTTACTTTATGTCGAGAGAGTGTGTGCGTGAGTTTTACTTTATGTATAGTGCGTGCCTGTGTTGCATTTATTTAGTTCTACTGGTTTGAGTGGGACCCGCTTTCTTTCTCCCGCCCACGCATTTGCGCCGGGACTTGCAATTTACAGCTTTCTTCAGTCCTACTCGTTTGAGTAGGACTTGCAATTTTCAGCTTTCCTTTACTGCTTTATTTTACTGCTTTCATTTCCTGCTTTCCATTTTCTGCTTTTTTTCTGCTTTTCCCGCAAGCCGTCCCCATTCCGATGAGTGGCTAACCGTTCTTAGCCCTCGGTATCGAAGAGCATTGGTACAGATAAAATAGCTTAAAATAACTAAAGGTCTAATTTTTCTAATTAATTAAAAGTACTTAAGGTTTGCCCGGGGTTAACAACGCGTAGGACCACATATCGATGTGTGGGCCCTATTTCCGTAGTCCATATGCTAGCCACCCGAGAGGCCGTGCATATGGATCGATCACCCCTTGACAAAGAGAGTTTCGCACTAACCCTCGAGAGAGGAGGCGCGCCAACTCTGCCGGATTGGGTTCCCCACCCAATAGCGGGGTTCTTAGCGTAATGCAGGCGTTAAGAGGAATCCTTCGTCGGACGAGAGCCCGGTCGAATAGTCTTAGCGTTCAGGTGAGCGATAGCCCTATAGCTAGGTGAGCTCATTTTAGTGGAACCTCCACGGCCAAGTCTCCGCCTTAATTAATTAGAAATTTAGGAGCTCTTTTCATTTAAAGTCTATTTTAGTTCAATTGGTTTTTCGGTGCCATCGAGCTAAGCTCTTCATCGGCACCACCTTATTGCTTTCCTTTTATGGCTTTTATCTTCTGTCATTTTCTGTATTTTTATTATTTATAAAATATAACCCGACAAGTAATTGTCGATAAAATAATAGTCCCCTCCAGGGAAGAGTAGAAATAATCGAACCGACCCTGAGAACAATACGACCTCGATATTCCACCCGGAATATCCTGTACTACTCACGATAGGTGCAATTGCCTCCTTTCGTTAAAACTCGATCTAACCCTTTTTATATCCAAATAAATAAATACGCGCGCCCCATTTTCTAAATAAAAAACCGCTTCCGCTTTACTTAAATAAAACCGCCGGGGCGCCGCGCTTCATAATAATTTTTGGAGTTTTAACCTATCAAGTTTTTGGCGACATTGCCGGGGAATTTTTAGTGTCGTTGTTTTGAACCCTGGAAATCTATTAATTTTTCCTATATCTATATATATAACAAAAATTTAAAATGGCCAACAAAAATATAAAAAAAACTAATAATAATAAAAACTATAAAAAAATTACAAAATTATAAAATTTTTTTTTTTGAAAAACTTATAAAACTAAATTTTTTTTTTAAAAAAACAAAAAACATTAAGAACTTAAAATTTGAAAAAAAACTATAAAACTAAAAAAAAACTAAAAACCTAAAAAAACTCTAACCCAAAAAAAAAATGAAAAAAAAACTTAACAAAAAATTTTCTTTACATTCTTTTAATGAAAAACAAAAAAAACTATAAAACAAACAAAACTAAAAATTCGAAAAATGAAAAAAAAAACAAAAACTAAACAAAAAAAACATATATTTTCATTATTTTTATGAAAACACAAACACAAAAAACTAACTTAAAAACCTACCTAAAAAATCAACGAAAAAATTAAAAAAATCTACTTAAAAACACCCAAAAAATATAATAATTTGATATTAATAACTGTATATATGTTTTATTTAACTTTTTTTATTTTAATTTGTTTTATTTCGTTTCATTTTGCTTCGGCATGCTTCCATTATTGTGCGTGCTAGGGGATCACATTTTTATCACGCTATGGTCGCTAAGGCCTTAGCTACCTTCCGAGTCCCCAACACACCTGCCCCCTACCGCCCGCATATCTTTTAGACGAATTTATCTTTTTTTCTTTTATGATTGCCTTTTTTGCGTTTTTTTTCTTCTTCTAATAATAATGCAGGGTTTCGACCCGGGCCTCCCAGACTCGTCTTTAGGGAAGCTTCTACCTTCTCTTTTTCTTTTTGTACTCGTTATATTTTGTATATTATCTGTTCCGCATACTTAGATTGCAACATTGGGGACAATGTTGGGTTTAAGTATGGGGGTGTTTTCATATTTCTTTATTTCTGCACTTTACAAAAGCGCATAAAAATACAAAAACATTACAAAAAAATAAAACCTAAATTTTTTTTCTCCTTGTTTTTATTTTCATAAAACTTCAAAAAAAAAATTCCCCCCCCCCCTTTTTTTTCTTATTTATAAAAACTCGCATTTTTCCCCCCCCAGAGACGTTCGACTCATCGAACCAACCACCTCAATAAGAGTCTGTTCGCGGGCTACATTCGAGTTTTTACTTTGTACTTTATTTGTAAAAATCTCTCTTTTCCCACTATCTTCTTTGTAAATAACACTTCTTTCTCTCCTCATTCTTGTAAATTACTTATCAAAAAAACACTAAAACATCAAAAAAATTAGAAAAACCAAAAATTCATAAAAAAGATAATAACTCTAAAAATTCAACAAAAAAGATCATAATCACAAAAAATACAAAAAATGATAAAAACTCTAAAAATTCACAAAAAAATGTGTTTTGTTAAATTATGTAACAAAATAATTCGAATATACCATTTCTTAACCCTTTTGGCTTTCCAAAAATCTAGTTTCGAGTTAATTTATAAGCGAATTCTTTTTATTCTTTGCTTACTATTCATTTATTAATTAAAGTTTGATAGGTTTAAGTATCTGGGGTTAAGATTTAAAGAATTTTTTATGTCTTATCCTTATAATAGGGAACTTGTTTTTCACCACCACTTTTAATTTTATAAATAGAAGCTCATTTTTTATGTTAGAAAATAACATCCATGGATTTCAATTATTTCTACTTCATGCTTTTAGAAAGATTGGAACGTTCATTTTAAAAAGGTTGCTCTAAAAACTTTTTGATTAAAACTAGTTTTCTTTTTGAAAAATAAACCCACTTCCATTTTTTTTCATGTCTTACTTGACATGTTTTCCCTATCCCTTAAAAGATCTTATGTCAATGGGAATAAGATTTCATTCCGTAAACATAGGCACCCAATATTTAAAAAGATTATATGTTAAGGAGTAAGAGGATAAAATTCATTACTCCTACACATATACATTGAGTTATTTATTATTTATGAAGAAAGAAAAAAATATTTTGTGTTAGGAAAATAAGATTTCATTTTCCTAACTATCCAAAAAGAAAAAAATATAGAGGTTCGAGAAAAAATTGCATCACCTCAATATTCAGGCCTTCTTCATAAACCACCAAACCACTTATCCTATTTTCAATGATTCTAGAATTAATTTCAAATTTTTTGAGAGCATAACTTTTAAATTGTATTATTTCCTTTAACCTCTTTTAAGCTAAAGTTTTTTATATAAATCCAATCCATCTTTGTTAAACTAACAAAAAATAAATTTTTGCTCTCTATTTTATTTTATTTAGAAGTCTTTTTGAAACTCTTCCTCTATTCATAACATTTCATAAACTAGGATTTAATTCTTTAACCACAGATGTTTATTTTGATCTTACTTTTAATTAATTCAAGCGGTAGATAAACTTAGGATTTCTTTAATTCCTTATAAGTTCATCTCCAACTTTTGCTCTGGAATAGCAAAAGCTTAATTATGGGGGTATTTGATGAATCGTAAATATACGTATTTTTGTGTACATTAATTTAGTCGTTTTCATTTCTTTTCGTCATTTTTATGTGTTTTTGCTTAATAAATTGCTCCTTTTATTGTAAATATTATACTAACTTAACTTATTTTATTTTTCGGGAAATAATTAAAAATCTGCCAAAAATTGCAAAGTCACGCCCGTGACATATTGGTCACGCCCGTGACCAGGGCGTGACACGTCAAATTCCAGTGAAATCAGCAAATTTTGAAGAGAAAAGCTTGACACGCCCGGCGTCACGCCCGTGTCACCCGACACGGGGCGTGACCCAAGCCCGTGTCCCCTGCTCGACGTTTCCAGCTCGACGTTCGTCGACCCCCTCGACACGCCTAGAGTCACGCCCGTGACCTGGGGCGTGACACCTCTTCCCGCTCGACGATTTTCAACTCGACATTTTTCGCTCGACGTTTGTCGAGTGTCGACACCAACTAACACGCCCAGAGTCACGCCCGTGACCTGGGGCGTGACCACTCCGCCTGGCCGACAAGACCCGCGCGATGATTTTTTGACGCACCGTGCCCAGATCCACCTACTTGACACGCCCAACGTCATGCCCGTGACCTGGGGCGTGACCACTGCGAGACCGACACGTGTCCAGCCCGAAGTCAACTTTCCCGTCAAATCGACGGCCACCTTCGCAAATAGTACCGACACGCCCCCTGACACGCCCGTGTCTGGGCGTGTACTTGTACATTTTTTCCTATAAATTCAGAGCTTCTGCTTGAGTTCTTGTTCCTTTTTTTGAACCATTTTGTAAGGGGAGGTGCTGCGTAGATGGATTTCCAACCTATGGAATGGGGTTTTCTCTTTCTCTCTCTCTTTTATTTTTGTACTAGCTTTGTAATAGTTTTTAGACATAATAAAAATGTAGTTTTTTTTCTCATTTCTATGTTTTGGACTTCATCTATGTGCCCACCCTTTGCAATCTTATTTATGCTTTGTTTTAACTTAGTTTTTTTTCGTTCTTCTTTATACGTGTGTGTGTGTGTGTATGAGTATAACTTTATAATTTTATGTTCTTAGTTTTGTTAACTTAGGTTTTTATAGCTTTCTATTTCATTGTTATAAACCCGTAAAAATGATTTCAAGGTAATTTTTATTTCTTTTAACTTAGATTTTTCTTTTTAGGATGTAAAACTTTTTCGTTCTTTTCGTTTTATTTTCACTTTTTAATAAGTTTTACGGAGTTATAGGAATGATTATATAGTTTTTTTAATTTTTCATGCACTTAGTTTTTCATTTTAAACTTTTGCTCTTTTAATTTTTTCGCTCTCTTTTTACGCATTTCTACCACATTCTAGCGGTAGAAATGTATTCGTTTTAATTTTTGGAGCATTTTCATTTTGCGTTTATTTGCAAAAACTTTTGCTCCGTTTATTTTTATTTTCACTTTTTATGCATTTGTACCGCATTCTAGCGGTAGAAATGCAGTTGTTATAATTTTTCGATAACTTAGTTTTTTTGCAATTTTTTTATGTATGCGAATTTATTTCCGCCTGCTCGTTAAGAGTTAAATGGCGCTTGCTTATTTTACTTTCTGTAGAGTGCGTGAGTTTGTAATTTTCTTTATTTCCGCCTACTCATTCGAGTTAAATGGTAGGTCTTTATTTTCCCCTACTCATTTGAGTAGGATTTGTGTGTGTGTGTTTTACTTTATGTCGAGAGAGTGTGTGCGTGAGTTTTACTTTATGTAGAGTACATGCGTGTGTTGCATTTATTTAGTTCTACTCGTTTGAGTGGGACCCGCTTTCTTTCTCCCGCCCACACATTTCCGCCGGGACTCGCAATTTACAACTTTCTTCAGTCCTACTCGTTTGAGTAGTACTTGCAATTTTCAGCTTTCCTTTACTGCTTTATTTTACTGCTTTCATTTCCTGCTTTCCATTTTCTGCTTTTTTTCTGCTTTTCCTGCAAGCTATCCCCATTCCGATGAGTGGCTAACCGTTCTTAGCCCTCGGTATCGAAGAGCATTGGGACAGATAAAATAGCTTAAAATAACTAAAGGTATAATTTTTCTAATTAATTAAAAGTACTTAAGGTTTGCCCGGGGTTAACGATGCGTAGGACCACATATCGATGTGTGGGCCCTATTTCCATAGTCCATATGCTAACCAGCCGAGAGGCCGTGCATATGGACCGAGCACCCCTTGGCAAAGAGAGTTCCGCACTAACCCTCGAGAGAGGAGGTGCGCCAACTCTGCCGGATTGGGTTCCCCACCTAATAGCGTGGTTCTTAGCGTAATGTGGGCATTAAGAGGAATCCTTCGTCGGACGAGAGCCCGGTCGAATAGTCTTAGCGTTCAGGTGAGCGATAGCCCTATAGCTAGTTGAGCTCATTTTAGTGGAACCTCCACGGCCAAGTCTCCGCCTTAATTAATTAGAAATTTAGGAGCTCTTTTTATTTAAAGTCTATTTTAGTTCAATTGTTTTTTCGGTGCCATCGAGCTAAGCTCTTCATCGGCACGACATTATTGCTTTCCTTTTATGCCTTTTATCTTCTGTCATTTTCTGTATTTTTATTATTTATAAAATATAACCCGACAAGTAATTATCGGTAAAAAAAATAGTCCCCTCCAGGGAAGAGTAGAAATAATCGAACCGACCCCGAGAACAATACGACCTCGATATTCCACCCAGAATATCCTGTAGTACTCACGATAGGTGCACTTGTCTCCTTTCGTTAAAACTCGATCTAACCCTTTTTATATCCAAATAAATAAATACGTGCGCCACATTTTCTAAATAAAAAACCGCTTCCGCTTTACTTAAATAAAGCCGCCGGGGCGCCGCGCTTCATAATAATTTTTGGAGTTTTAACCTATCAGTGACGAACTGGGGCGAACAAACCCTGACTCCACCAATTCTTGCAATTGAACTCTGAACTCCGCGAGTTTCTTCAGGGCCATTCGGTAAGGGGCCTTGGATACAGGCTTGGCACCTGGTACTAGATTAATCCCGAAATCGACTTCTCTACGAGGGGGTAACCCTGGTAGTTTCTCTGGAAACACCTCGGGGAAGTCCCGCACTACCTGAACATCTTTTACCTCCAATGCTACCTCCTTCAACTCAAACCAGATCATGAAGACCTCATCCTCTTTCATATGGGCCTTTACAGCCTGAACTGAAGATAAGAGCATACGGGGTGCGAAATTAATACCTTGGAAGATAACGTCGGTATCCCCATGTCTCAAATAGATCTTCTTCTCCGCGCAGTCGATCCTCGTGAAGTGTCAATTTAACCACGCCATGCCCAAAATGATGTCGAACTCCGGCATCTTCAGGACCGTGGCAGGCGTATCAAAAGCCCTTCCTTCAATAAATATCTCAAACTCGTACTTGGCGGTAGCGATCATCTCTGATCCGTCCGGGAGGCGCACTCATCGGGCTATTCCAGAAAAGTATTGTATGCCCTCCATACCTTTAATGAAATCTTCGGGCACGAAAGAGCGCGAGGCACCGGTATCGAACAGTGCATAAGCCGTCTTCCCACCGATTACCACGGTGCATAAGTACCAATAAAAAAATTCAACCACTAGGTATCTAGTATGTCTTAAATAGTTTAAATTAAACGACAAAAATTGAGAAGGTTAACTATACATACCAGCTATAACATCCAGTGGATTCCGCTCTTGCGCCATGTCCAGCGCATACACCTTATCCCGGACCGGGCTGGGTTTCCTATTGGCGGTCCTTGTCCTCGACCACACATATATCCCCATCCTCGTGGGGCTGTTGGAGGGAGAGCAGGAGGGAGAGCAGGAGGGACGTTCCCATACAGCTGTGGGCAGTAGCGTCTAATGTGTCCCAGTTGATTGCACTCGAAACACACCAACAAACGACGCACCTCAGGTTGCCAGAATTGCTGAGGCTGTGGTGGTGGAGGGAACGCAGGCGGCTGCGGAACTGGATGCTCCACCATATAGTTTCGGTGGACACGCCCTCCACCTCTTTGATATCCTCTTCCTCCTCTGAAGTCCCGCCTCCTTCTATTGCTTGGTCCGACTTCCATCACGTCGTCCGCAGGCCTCTTACTACATCGCAGCTAGTCCGCCTCCAATCTTTTCTCCATATCAATGATCTTCGCCAAGCTACCATCCGCTATAAACAAAAGGGACTGCCTTAGGGGATCTCACAGCCCTTTGTAGAAGCGCTTGGCATAACCTCTGCCATCCAACTCGTAAGAATCCGCAAACCTTGCGAGATGCTGGAATTCCCGCTGGTATTCTGTAACCGACTTTGATCCCTGCTTTAGTAGAAGAAACCTTTGCTCAAGCTCATCTCGGGCTGATTTAGGGATAAAGTGCTCCAAGAAAACACCCGAGAATTCACTCCAACTTATCTCTGCGTAGACCCGGCCTTGGAAGGTAGAGCCCATGAGTGACTTCCACCACCTCTTAGCATGTAAGTACAAGATGGACACCGCCAATGTCACTGCCATGTTGGCTGTGCAATGGATACCAACCAACAACTCCTGTAACGTGTCTAGCCATTCCTCTGTATGTACGGCTGACTCTGTCCCAAGGTAGGCAGGAGGGGAGAGAGCCCAGAAGGTGCTCATCCAGTTGGAGCTCGGGCCTTGCTGCACCGGGGCTGCTGCGCCTAAAAGCATCGAGGATGGAAGTGAGCATCTGCCCCAACTCAGATTGTTGGAACTGAGTGGGAGTGGGTATGGAGGGCACAGGAGTGCCTCACACCTGCCAACGAGCGCTGTAA
>CM077158.1:206867917-206922476 GCA_039583875.1 Platanthera guangdongensis | reverse complement strand
AACTTTATACCTTACTTGGTCCAGGTTGATCCTGGATTTTGTCTCCTTCAGATAAGGTCATCAGCCCTTTGCACTGATTGTCCTCATGCTCACAAATGAATTCATTAACTACATGAACTCATCTTCCTCCTCTTCAGCAAACAATACAATATAGGCTTCAGCTTCTGAGTCTGTTTCTGAAGATGACTGATCAGTCAAACTTTTGTCTTTCTTGGCAACAAAGGACTTTTCCTTTTTGCCCTTAACCTGTGTCTTCTTTCTGTCAGTTGACTCCTTTCTCTTTTCAGGACAGTCAGCCACTACATGTCCTTGTCTATTGCAACAATAGCATACAATCTTTGAGGATGTAGTTTTACTTGGCTTGGACTTTCTTCTGTCATTCCTTGATGACTTCCTTTTCTTATAGTAGTCATCTTTTGTCTGTGAAGTGGATGGCTTACACCTCCACTGCTTCTTCTTCAGAAACTTTTGAAAATGTCTTGTAAAAGCAGCAAAGTTTTCATCACTTTCACTGCTATATGAATTCTTACTTTCTGAATTATCTGTCACAACCTCAACAACTATTTGAGGTGGAGATGGAGACTTGCTTCTATACTTCCTAGTGGCTTCAATCTTGAAGGCCACAGATCTTTCCTTGTGCTCCACTCTAGTAGTCTTCTCTTCCTCCCTTCTAGCCAATAACTGCATCTCATAAGATAACAGTTTTCCAAACAAAGTTGGAGGAGGTATATCAGCTAATTTGGCCATTTCCCTAATGGCACAAATTTTGGTATCCCAGTCCTTAGTCAGAATCTTAAGACTTGTCATTCAGCTCATAGTTGCTGAATTCTCTTCCATAGGACATCAATTCATTTACTATCCTATAGAACTTCATGTAGCATTCGGTAATGCTATCAGACTTTCCTTGTATGAAGCTTTCATATTCCTGATTTAACAAATACTTCCTGTCTTGTCTTACTTCTTCTGATCCCTCCATATAGACTATTAATGTGTCCCACATTTCTTTAGAAGTTCTACAGTGAATTAAATTCTGAAATGTTGCATCATCAATTGCACTAACAATAATATTCTGGGCCCTCTTGTCCATAGTGGACAGAATGATTTCATCTTTGTAATTTCTGAATAGTCCTTAGGAGTTTTCTGATTTGCATCTAGAATGGATATCTTCATTGGCACATATGGCCCTTCTTTAACTGTGATGTTATTTCTTGGGTCAGATGCTTCCATAAAGAGTCTAACCCTCTCTTTCCATATGCCAAAATCTCTTTTCTACAGATTGGCAATTTCATGGACCCCAGCTCTTTGTGATTCTCACTAGAACCATTTTTTTTATTCTTGTTTTATTCTGTTTTCTGCCTACAGGATCTTACTCATACTGTTATGTCCTTTTTGAGTAACCTGGCTCTGATACCACTTGAAAGAACTAGTGCCTAATGTTGAAGTATTAGACCGGGCGGCTTAGCGGTCTGATCCAGCGGTTTGTTGACCGAGCGGTCTGGCGGTCTCTCTGGTGCCTGGAGATCGGGCGGTCTATCGGTCTACCTCTGCGGCCTGTTCTATCCTGCCGGAGTTGCAGAGCGGTTAGCCCATCTGTCTAACCGCGCGGCCTATGCGGTCTCCATTATTCTAGCCGCTCAGTACTGTAAATGTTTAGTCCCACATTGTTTGTATACTCTCTTTCTTATCTCCTCCATTCTATATAAGGGTGGCCATACCTTTGTAAATGATATCATTTTTGGATAATAAAATTTCAATTATTCAAAAGTTTATTCGCTTGTTCTCCTCTTTTCGCTTCTTTTCGCTAAGTTCTAACATGGTATCAGAGCACACAGTCATTTCCTCCTGATTCTGTGCGCTCTCTGTTGTTCGCGGCTTGTTTTCTGCGTTCTGCGACTTGTTCGCGTCTTGCCTTCTTCTATCCGCGCGGCTTGTTTCTGTCCGCTGCCCTGTTCGCGCGGCTTGCTTCTTCTTGGTTCTCTTCTCCTACTGCTCTTTGTCTCCGCGACCTGTTTCCTTGTCGCCGCGCTCCTTGTTCTTTCCTGCCGCTCCGACTTCCTAGTCGTTGCGGTCTGTCCCTGTCCGCGTGTGTGTTGTCTCTCTACTCGCGGTTTGCTGCTGTGATCTGCCTGACCGTGCGGGTTGTTCCTTTCTCACCCGCATCTTGGTCGCGGTCGCCAGCTCTTCTCCTCTTTTCTGTTTGCTCGGGCTTCTCAGTCCGCGCGACTTCTTCCCCGCTATGCCTTTGACCGCCTTCTAGCCGCTGCTGTGATCTGCCTGACCGTGCGGGTTGTATCTTTCTTACCTGCATCTTGGTCGCGGTCACCTGCTCTTCTCCTCTCTTCTGTTCGCTCGGCCTTTTCAGTCCACGCGACCTCTTCCCCGCTGTGCCTCTTTCTAGCCGCTACTGTTCGCGCGGCTTCTTCTGTTTTCTAACCGCTTCTGTTCGTGCGGCTTCTTCTGCTTGCCGGATTCTATGACTACCTCCGGTCTCACCACTACTCCTGCAGCTCCTTCTCCTCCTCCTCCTTCGGGCAACCTTGGCACCCTTTCCAAGCTTGTGGGCTCCAACTATCCCGATTGGAGCGTTTCTTTCACCTTTCTCCTTCGTTCTCAACGCAAGAGTCATCACCTCACCGATGACCCTCCTCCTCGCACCTCGCCTGAGTTTGATGACTGGGATGCGAGTGATGCTCTTGTTCGCACCTGGCTGGCCAACATCCTTTCTGATGAGTGCCTTCCCGTCATTCGCCATGATGAGACGGTCAAGGCCGCATGGCTTCACCTCGCTGCTCTCTATTCTAAGGGGGGCCAGACGTCCCGCATTTATACTCTCTATGCGGACCTCTTCGCCCGCCCTTCCATGTCACCAGCTGCGGCTTATCAGCCGGTTCAGGCTCTTAGGGCTGAAATCCTCCAGAATCGCCCCTTCTCCGCGGACTTGGCCGACCAGCACAAACACTTCCAGGAACTCCTGGTTGTTTGTTATCTTTTCGTCTTCTTCCCGACTCTTATGATATGATCCGCCAGCAGATCTTGGGTGAGGCGGAATCTCCTACTTTGGATGCCACTGCGGCTCGCATTGCCGCCGTTACTTCGCTCCTCCAGCCCTCTGTTGGCCTCCCCCCTTCCCAGGACTCCTTTGCTCACCAAGCTCAACGGGGGGCCCTAGTGGCCGTGGCTCCTCTGGCGGACGGGGTTCCTCCGGTTCTTCTGCTCTCACTGTAGTCGTACTGGCCATACTGTTGACCGCTGCTGGCAGAAACATCCTCATCTTCGCCCTTCCGGTGATGCTCCTTCGGCCTCCGCCTCTTCTAGGCCGTCTGCCTCTGTGGCCACGACGTCAGGTAGTGCCCACGTCGTTACCCAAGGTAAATGGCTGGTTGACTCCGGTGCCACCAATCATATGACGGGCAACCCTCATTGCTTCTCCCGTCTTGAGACCCATGACCGCTTACCCCAGTTCGTGTGGCGGATGGTTCCCCGTCCCCGGTTCATGGGACGGGCATGGTTCAACTCACTCCATCGCTTTGCTTGGAGGATACCCTCTATGTCCCGAAGTTCCGTGAAATTTGTTATCAGTTACTACTTTATGCCGGCAACTTCAGTGCTCCGTCTTATTCACTCCCTCTACTTGTTCTTTTCAGGACCCGAGGACCCAGCGGACGATTGCTACTGGGACTGAGAGCGGCGGCCTCTACTTCCTCGACGATGTTTCCGCTCTCTCTGCCTACTCCTCCTCCACCGATCTCCTTCAGTGGCATCTTCGTCTTGGACATCCTCCTCCTCGGCTTATTCGTCAGCTTCTGCCCCACTTACCTCCTACCAGTTCTCCGCTCAACTGTGATGCGTGTCAGCTTGGCAAACATCATCGCTCCTCCTTCCCACCGAAGCAAGGCCGTGGCTCCTCTCGCATTTTTGATCTTATTCATTCTAATGTATGGGGTCCTGCTCCTAACCTCACAGTTGGTCGGGGCAGTTCCTTTTTGTCACTTTTATCGATGATTTTACTCGATGTACCTGGGTGTATCTATTAAAAGATCGCTCTGAACTATTTTCTGTTTGGCAATCATTTTACTTTATGATTAAGACTCAATTTGATATCTCTATTATAGTCTTACGTTCTGATAATGCCAAGGAGTATCTGACTCATGAGTTCTCCGTGTTCTTTCACAAACATGGCCTCCTTCATCAAACGACTTGTGTTTACACCTCCCAGCAGAATGGAGTGGCGGAGCGTAAAAACCGTCACCTGCTTGATGTTGCGCGTACTCTCATGACGCAGATGCACGTCCCTCGCTCCTACTGGGGCTACGCTGTGCTCCTCGCCTGCTATCTCATCAATCGCCTTCCCTCCGCGGTTCTCCACGGCCAGACTCCCTTCTCCCTCTCTACCCCCACCAGGAACCTTTTCCTCTTTCTCTCCGTGTCTTTGGCTGTACGGCCTTTGTTCACGCTCCCTCCGCTACCCGTGACAAGCTTTCCCCCGTTCCACCAAGTGTGTCTTTTTGGGATACTCTACCACTCAAAAAGGCTATTGCTGCTTTGACCCCCTTCTCCGCAAGCAGTTTGTCTCCGCCGATGTGACTTTTTTCGAAAATGCTTCCTATTTCTCTCCTTCCTCTTCTCTTCCTTCTCTTCCCTCTGATATCTCCGTTCCTTCCACACCTCTCCACATTTTCCCACCTTCGTCTCCCTCCTCCACCCACTCCTTCCTAGTCCGTCTCCCCACCCACCCCTCCACCCTCCTCTCCGCTGCCGTCTCTCTCTAGTCCCGGGCCAGCCTTCTCCGCCACGGACGCTCCGGTCGCTGACGCTCCCGTCGCCGACGCTCCCGATGACCTGGATGTTCCCATTGCCCTTCGCAAAGGGGTGCGGGCGTGTACTCAACACCCGCTCACGGCTGTTGTTTCTTATGATCAGCTTTCTCCTTCTCGCAGGTGTTTTGCCTTGGCTATCTCTGCTACTTCTACTCCCCGTACCTACCAGGAGGCTCTCGCTCTCCCTCATTGGAAGTCTGCCATGGATGAGGAGATGTCTACTCTTACTGAACGGGGTACCTGGACCCTGGTTCTCCTCCCGTGGGCACTGATGTGGTTGGCTGTCGCTGGGTCTTCGTTGTGAAGTTTCGCCCCGACGGCACTGTGGATCGCTACAAAGCCCGGCTGGTGGCCAAGGGCTTTACTCAGACTTATGGCGTTGATTACTTTGATACCTTTTCTCTGGTTGCTCGCCTCAGCACCATCCGGGTTCTCTTTTCTGTGGTTGTTAACCGGGCTTGGGCTATTTCCCAGCTTGATGTGAAGAATGCCTTTCTCTATGGCGATCTTCAGGAGGACTTCTATATGGAGCAACCTCCTGGGTATGTTGCTCAGGGGGAGACACGTGTCTGTCATTTGAAGAAGGCCATTTATGGCCTAAAGCAGAGCCCTCGGGCATGGTTCGAAAAATTCAGTGGTATTGTGGCAACCATCGGCTTTCAAAGGAGTTCGGCCGATCACTCCTTATTCATTCGCAAAACGGCCTCGGGACTGGTGGTTTTGGCCGTATATGTGGATGATATTCTCCTTACTGGTGATGACCGAGATGGGGTGGACTTGACGAAGAAGCACCTCCGTCATCACTTGGTCACGAAGGATATGGGCTCCCCAAAATACTTTTTGGGGATAGAAATCTCTCGGAAACCTGACTCCTTGGTTCTCTCTCAACGGAAGTATGCCCTTGATCTTCTTCAAGAAGCAGGCTTGACAGGTGCCAAACCAGCTCATCTTCCCATGGCTGTTGGAGAAGACAAAACGTGGACGGATGAATCGCCTCCTCTATCTGATGTCACACGGTACAGACGTTTGGTAGGCAAACTCATCTATCTCATGGTGACTAGACCCGACATCGCCTATGCTGTAGGAAAGGTCAGTCAGTTTATGCAAGCTCCCAGGGAGTGTCATCTTCAGTCTGCCCTGAAGATTTTAGAGTATATCAAAGCAGCACCGGGCAGAGGGTTACTCTTCCAGAAGAATGGCCATCTAAGGGTTGAGGCCTACTCAGATTCAAGTTACGCGGATGACAAAGGCGATCGTAAATCCACGTCAGGTTTTTGTACCTTTGTTGGAGGTAATCTCGTGAGTTGGAAGAGCAAGAAACAGTCTGTTGTTTCCAGATCCAGTGCCGAAGCAGAATACCGGAGTATGGCGTCAACTACGTGTGAGTTAAAGTGGTTGCGGGCTCTCATGCTTGACCTGGGCGAGGTATATGATTGTCCTCTCCCTATGTTCTGTGACAACAAGGCCGCTATACACATATCCAGAAATCCGGTCTTCCATGAGAGAACGAAGCATATAGAGGTTGACTGTCACTTCATTCGGGAGGAGATTTTGAAGAAACAGATTTGTACTCCTTTTGTCACCTCTGACAAGGAGTTGGCAGATATCTTCACCAAGCCGGTTTCTACTTCCTTCTTCCGCATTTGTGACAAGCTGGGCATGATTGATATCTATGCTCCAGCTTGAGGGGGAGTGTTGAAGTATTAGACCGGGCGGCTTAGCGGTCTGATCCAGCGGTTTGTTGACCGAGCGGTCTGGCGGTCTCTCTGGTGCCTGGAGACCGGGCGGTCTATCGGTCTACCTCTGCGGCCTGTTCTATCCTGCTGGAGTTGCCGAGCGGTTAGCCCATCTGTCTAACCGCGCGGCCTATGCGGTCTCCATTATTCTAGCCGCTCAGTACTGTAAATGTTTAGTCCCACATTGTTTTTATACTCTCTTTCTTATCTCCTCCATTCTATATAAGGGAGGTCATACCTTTGTAAATGATATCGTTTTTGGATAATAAAATTTCAATTATTCAAAAGTTTATTCGCTTGTTCTCCTCTTTTCGCTTCTTTTCGCTAAGTTCTAACACCTAATCACCTAGAGGGGGGGGGGTGAATAGGTGACATTTATCTTTTTAACTTAAAAGGCTGAAATACTGTACAGTAAATACAATTCTACAATTTTCACAACACAGCAACCATACAATCAAACATACACAGAGTGCACACAGGATTTATAGTGTTCCCCAAGGTCTGGGTACATCCACTTTCCCCCTTCGCCTATCTAGTTGTGTACTAGATTCGGCCTAACTTCTCCACTTCTTCTCAGATCCTCAGATCTTACAACTCAGAACCCCAAACAGATTCCTACAACTCAGAGTGTCCCCACTCCTACAACTCAGGCACAAAGTCTTACCACTCAGTCTTCACCAAGACCTACACTCAGGCTAAACTGCCCTACCTCAGCCTTCAATCAAGGCCTACACTCAGAGAATAGAATCTCCTACACTCAGGCACAATAGCCCTACCTCAGCCTTTATAAAATAGGCTTACAGCTCAGATCCCTTAGGATCCTACAGAAAATAAAGTTTACAAAGTGTTTAACCACAACTCTGAAAGAAAGAGATGAGTTGACTGGCTTCTTGATGAGTTCTTGAAAGAACTTTGTAGAGATCAACCTCCCTTGGCTTTCTTCAAAGCTTCTTGAATTAGAACACATAGGGTTGAGTATCCTCTGAAAATGATCTTCTATCAACTTCTGTCTTGAGAATCAGATCTCAATCTGAAACTTACTTTTCAGCCTGGTTCAACAGCTGTTCTTCTTAGAAGGAGCTCTCTCTCTCTCTCTAACTTCTTAGATCTTCTCTTGAAGGTCTTCTTCTTTGTTGTGTTGTTTTTCGATTCATTGATCATTGTTTCTGTCGAAGGATAAAGGTCTTTAAATAGTCTTCCTCCAAGGTAACCGGCTGATCCAGTTTCAAACATCCATCTGACAGCTCTGACAGCTGCAGCTGACCGGTTGAAATGGAAGCTGTCAAGTCATCCAGTCACTTCTTGAAATCTCTGTCACTGTCTGAAAGTGTCGAGACAGATAGTCATTATGTGTCGACACAAACAGACTAAGTGTCGACACAAGTGGACTAAGTGTCGACACTAGCATTGATGGTGTCGACAAAACTCCTTGTGTTGTTGTAATAGCTTCTCGACACTGCTTCTTCAGAATGTGTCGACACTGATCCTATGTGTCGACACAAGCCCTCTGTTGAATAAGTCGACAATGGTTGAGTGTGTCGGCACAAACACTTCTTCTTCAATACTTAGTTGATTTCTGCTGTGTGTCGACACAACTCCTTTGTGTCGACACATCTTCTTGTGTTGAAACTTGCTAAGTGTCGACACATGCCTTCATGTGTTGAAACTTTGCTGAGTGTCGACACATCTCCTTTGTGTCGACACATCTTCTTTGACTTTGTTGAAGTTTGCTGAGTGTCGACACAGCCTCCTGCTGTCGACACTTTTGTTGTCGACAAAGTTTCTCTGGGTGTCGACACTTTTGATGTCGACAAAGTTTCTCTGGGTGTCGACACTGCCTCTAAGTGTCGACACAGATAATGTTGACAATTCTTCACAGTGTGTCGACACCGCCTGTATGTGTCGACACTTTTCTTCTGGTGTCGACTCTCCCATCCTAGTGTCGACACAATTACTCCAAGTGTCGACACAGTTTCTCTAGGTGTCGATACAAGCCTTCTGAAGTGTCGACACTTCACCTCTAGGTGTCGACACATGGACTTAGAAACTTTTATGCTTTCCCTGCAATTACTTAACCTGCACACATAAAATCAAAGCACATCAAATACACCTTGATGTATATCATTGAGTAGGGTGAGGCTTCTTCAAATCAGGTACATATATTCCAATGTACCCAACAGTTGAGTCCAAGGTTTTTGGGACCTTTTGAAGTTGTTGAACGGGTGGGAGAAGTAGCCTATCGGTTGGCACTGTCCGCGGAGCAGAGTGGTTTGCATGACGTCTTTCATGCCTCCGTCTTGAGGAAAGCTTAGGTGGAGGCTAGTATGGTGATTGAGCCGGCATCGGTGCCGATAGAGGAAGACTTGAGGACGCAAGTCCGTCCAATCGCTATAGAGGATTCGGAGACTCGGCAGTTGCGGAATAAAGAGGTTAAACTCGTGAGAGTCTGATGGGACAACTGCGGTCGTGAGGAGCAATCTTGGGAATGAGAGCAAGCCATGCTAGAAGAGTATCCAGAACTCTTCATTTCAGGTACCATTTAAGTGTGTTCCCTTTTGCTTTATAATTTCGGGACGAAATTCTGTTAAGGGGGGAGAGTTGTAACACCCCAGATTTTGAGAGGGGGTCGATTTGCGTTTCTGGCCAATTTTTGGTTTCTGGCAGGGGGTACACGGCCTGGGACACGGGCGTGTCCCAGGCTGTGTCAGGCTGGACTCGACGACTTGGTCGCGTAGTCGACACTGTGCGCTCGATGATGTGTCGAGAGAGGGCACACGGCCTGCGACACGGGCGTGTCACAGGGCGTATCGAGCCCGCGTCGACACTCGGCCCGGGGTGTCGATGCTTTCGCTCGACAATGTGTCGAGACAAGGCATACGGCCTAGGACACGGGCGTGTCCAAGGCCGTGTGGGTCGGTCGACGAACTTCATTTGACGATGTTCACTCGACGAGTGTCGAGTGTCGAGGGGCACACGGCCTGTGACACGGGCGTGTCACAGGGCGTGTCCTGCTTGGTCGATGATCTTCGCTCAACGTTTTTCCGCGGTGTCGACACAAAGGTTGTCGACGAGTGTCGAGACTTCGCACACGGCTTGGGACACGGGCGTGTCCCTGGTCGTGTCCTTCTCAGGTTATTTTCGGGGCTGTGTCGATGGAGGCACACAGCCGTGTCAGGTGGGACACGGGCATGTCGGATCGAACACGGGCATGTAGGATGCCCGTGTGCTGTTCCAGGCGTGTCGATTTGTGATGGCGAATGGGGGACATGGCCCTGGACACGGGCATGTGTTAGGTCGTGTTCGGCCCAGGTGTTTTATTTTTTCAGACGGATCGTGGCCATTCTTTCGCTTATTTAGGGATCTGATGGTCAAGAATTGCTCTTGGGGAGTTAAGTCCGAGAATAGGGTTGGAAACCCTCATTCTTCTTCAAGCTTTTCTCTTACTAAATTCTAGAGAGAAGGGAGAGCAAGGAAGAAGGTGAAGGAGGGTTTGGGCTGCAGGAGAAGCTTCGGTGCTCCAAATCACGAGCCGAGTCCAGATCCGTGGAGGCTAGATCGTTGCGATGGTTTTCATCCGGCTATTTTGCCATGGCTAGGAAGAGGATTCGGAAGGTAACGACACTTCTCCTCTCGGTTTTATGATGCATGTCTTTAACATCTTTTCTTTCTAGTTTTTGGGCACCAAACTCTCAAATGAGAGAGGTTTTGGGTTGCCAAGGTTCAAGAGGAACCTCCGGGTTGATTGAGTCCGTCCCCGGCATGTTTTGCATTAGACATCCACTCCGTTAGTGGATTAGGCATGGTGGGTGAAACCGTAGTTGTGATCGTTAGTCCGACTCGGTGATGTTGCATACGAACTTTAAGGATTCGTAGAGATTCCGTTGCAGCAAGATGTCGTATGTGATGTGGTGTTGTTTTCCCCTTTTTCTCAAGTGAGTACGTATAGTCGGAACCGGACAAGGTTAGCTCCTCAATGGCGGTAGATGGTTTCCTTGTTGGACAAGGTTAGCTCCGCATTGTTGGTAGATGGTTTCCTTGGTGCGCGTGAACGCTGCAGTACAAATGAGGGAGTATGGTGGAACTGTCTTAGTTTGTGATGTGCCAAGGCGTGGCTGTGTCTCCGTGGTCGGCTGTCTATCCCGTGACGTTCACGTCATGTGTGGAGAGTGTCTCGGCGAGACTAGTCCCCTTCTGTGAGACTGACGAGAATGCCAAGTATGGGGGCAAGCCCGGGCAATGAGGCCATGAGCGGGTGGGGTCCGGCAAGGCTTCTTAGAATCGTTCAGTTTGTGTTTGTTGGAATCCTGACATGAGACATCAGAGCTTGTAGGCAAGCCCGGGTCTAAGACCTTGAGCGGGCGGGGCCTTTGCAAGAGTTCCATGTGGCGGCCTGTGTGTTATTGGGGGAAATTGAGTTACCCCCTTTGTTTGTGGCTTTATGCCAATGGGGAAACGATGAGTACCCATGTGATGTGATGATGTGCTAGATGCATACGAGATAGGGTGCCTTGGGTGAAACCCGGGTTATTGCATACATGTTGCATAAGTATGCCCTTTTTATTATATGCTCAACCAGCAGAGAACATGTATGATGTGTGTGACATCCAAGCCTGCTTCTGTAGTTTCTTTTCTTGCTTATGAATATTGCATACGAAGTGCTAACTTGCAGGTTGGAGGAGTACCCCGGGGTCCGTTAGGGGCGGCCGGGAGGAGATGTGTTTGTTACACAGTTTGAGGTCAGCCTTTGCTGACCCACGTTACTAATAATTTTTTCAGGGCAAGGGTCGCACGCAGGAGCTAGCTTGCCGGCCAGAAAGGCCTAAGCCTCATGAACTGTTTCTTCTCTTTTGTAGCTCTACTTATATGATGTTGTATGTTTGAGACTCATGTTGCCCGGCTTGCATGCCGAGGTAGACTAGGAGTTCTATGCACTTTCTTGACTGTTGTATTACTTGAGCTTGGACTCTCTTATTTTGTAAGGCCTTAAGGCCATTGTTATTACTCTTATAGTAGTGGATAACTTCTAGTCTTGCCGATGTTTCCGCTGTGTTGTGCAAAGTGTTTTGAGTGTGGGTAGTTATATCAACTTATAATACTAAAGCTGTGGCGTCCGTATGTTGTGGGGCCCCAGCCAGACCCATATTATACGGTCATTACAGGGGAGCTGTTACACATGAACAAAAGCAAGTAAACACTCCAATTAGTCCTTCGAGGGCCGGCTTCACAATTTGGGCTTTAGCCCGCTATTGACCACTTGGTCCAGCAACACTTGCAAGCACAATCCACCACACGGTGGCAAACAAAAGCAATGGTCAGCAATGCTGACCAAATTATAACGATCCCGCCCCCAATTCGGGGTGGAGATGCTCCTTCCCTGCACTTATTAGAATAACCAAGCAGTATATAAATATACATTTCATCACAGGCGTAGGCTCACACGGCCACACACCCCATGCAATCAGGGCACATTCTCGGTGAACCGGTCAATATCATGTCAATTTAAGCCATAGACACCCCGATCTCACCACCACCACTTTGACGGCCACACTATGAGCATTTTGTCTTCCCGGCATGGGTCACGTCATTTTAAGCCATAGACCGCTGAAGACCCTCATCTATGCCAACGGTAAGTACCACGTACCTTTAGGTCGCTTTAACCGAACGACATAGAACGGGTACGGTTCCATCTAACACGTGCTCACATCGCAACGACAATTTAAGCCATATGCGCGGGTCAAACTTCTCCCGAGTCTCGTTTCCGTTACACACTTCACATAACCCGGTTATGTTCAAGTTGGCTCCCAGGCCTCCAAGTTGGCATAACCACGCGTCTGCCCAATTTTCCGGGTGCACCTTGGAGTTAATCCCCAAGGCTCCCTGTTGCAATCTACCTCGTAGAAAACCTGAAAAACAAACATTCGCACGGAGTCTTCTCCGGTCATTATGCAATGCAACATCGCCGATCCAGACCAACATGTCCGGATAGGCTTCACACATCATGCTTATGTCCATTCTCAGTTACAGACTCTACACAACGGGGACTTCACATATCTACCCGAAGGAAGGCCTCCAACTCACCGCAAACTCGCGAGAGCGGGCTTCCTATGCAAAAGAAGGAGAGCTTCACATGCTCAAGTAGAGAATCGTTACCCTAGCGTTCTTCCTTGGCGCCATGGAAATGTACGCGGATGTAAAGCACCGCAATCTCCTTATCATCGTAGATCCAAAGTCGGCACGCGATTTGGAGCTCTGAAACTCCTCCGACGACTGGATCTAGGCTTCTTCTTCCTCCTTTGCTCTCCCCTCTCTCTAAGATTTAGATAGAGAACTTACGACAGAAAAATAAGGGTTTTGAAACCCTTCTCTCGGGTATAACCCCTTCGGGATAACCACAGCCGTAGGATCCCACAAAAAGGGATGCACGGACACGATCCAGGTCTGACCTGGACAAATGGTGTTAAACACCTCATGGTACGCCAACAGGAGTAGGACACGTCCGCGACAAAACAATGTCGGGACCATTAGTCAACTCCCGCCAAACCCGTGTGTCGATACTTCGCGTTGACAGAGTCAAACACACCACAATCCGCCCCGTGCTCGACGATCGTCGAACCAAGATCGTCGACCGCTGCCAAATCGTCGAACGGAGCTCTCTAGCCAAATCGTCGAACGCAGCCAAATAATCGAACTGAAATCTCTGGCCAAATCATCGAACGCACGGCCCAATTGTCGAACCTACGGACCGATCGTCGAACGGAGATCACTGGCCCGATCGTCGAACACACGGCCCGATCGTCGAACCCACGGCCCGATCGTCGACCGCAGAATTGTGACCAGATCGTCGAGAGCTGCTCGATGATCGTCGAACCCAGAAAACTGCCTGATTGATTTGCCAGATCTTTGAACTAAATCGTCGACTCTCGACACGCCCTGGGACACGCCCGTGTCCCATGCCGTGTACCCCTGCCAAATTCCAAATTTGGTACAGAAACGTCACCCGTCGCTCTTTTGAGTTTCGGGGCATTACACCTAAAGCCAAATTAATATTCTCAGAACTATCCAGTTCACACCTTGATCATGCGGAAACCGAAGAGCAAGCTTAAACACCAAATGCAACAAGAAGAAACATGCAGGTCATATATTCATTAACTTCTTTACAATGCGAGGTATACATGGCGAGACATGATTTCTCCAGTACACAAGGAAACAGAAAGAACAATACAAGTCGAGCGGACAGAACTGGAGACCGCTCAGTCTGCCAAGGTCGCCGAAGCCACCCGAATTGTTACTGCTATAAGTTGAATAGAACATGGAGTCCGCCGAGACCGCGAGGTCGTGCGGGCACACCGTTATTCGCTGACTACTGCTGAACTGGAGAACAGACTGCCTACCCGCCTGAGTCCGGCGGACAGGTTATTGGACTTGGAAATGCTGAAGCAGAAAAGAACTGACAAGCTGCAGAAGCAACCTGCTGAAACCGCTGAGACCGCAAACTTCACTAATCCTGACCGAAGTCAAAGCCAAGCTCCTGGCTCCTCTATGTTAGTCGCGCGACCTGCACACAGCAAACAGTTATCTCTACTCAACCTGCGCGGACAGGAAAAACCAGACCATAGCAATTGACCAAGCCTCACTTACTGTTCACTCAGTTACTGTAGATATGTCGGGGGGGTCTATTTATAGGCGAGGTGAGGAGTGTGGTCACCACCCTAGTGAATAGAGTCACCGCCCCAGCCCGCGCACTAGCAAAGCCCCATCCGCTGAGTTTGTAAGGACTTAGCTGAATTCCAACAAAAACTCCAGGACCTAAGACAACGATATTGATCACCAGGCGGAATCACACCAGTCCGCCCACACTATGCGGACAAGGCATCAGATCCCATATCCCATAAACACCACCACACATGGATAGCCACAACCTCTAATGTGACATTCCGCACACAATATGCAGACAAAGAGGTAGTCTACACACCTCGAGAACAAAGCCTAAATCTGCCATGAATCCACGACTAACAGGCAGTCCGCCCGGTCAACAGCAGACTCTGAGGATACCGTGGACATGCTAGACTTGTCATAGAATGTGACCAAGTCTAGTAAATCACCAAGGGCCTGGCGTGAGCTTGGCGGACAAGGCCTAGTCTGCCTGCCCCCAAGGCAGATCGCCAACACTCCACCTAAATAAGGCAGATCACACAATCCCCTACTCGCACAACTGCGAAGACAACGACCAACTGCCAGACTAGACACCAGTCCGCGCAGTCCTCCATAGAGCAGCTAACGCCAGCTACAACACCGGAGAGGTCGGCAATGACCACCACCGATCTCCAAGGCTAGTCTGCAACAGCGGACACCGTGGACACAAAAGACAAGTCCGCCAACACACCGCGGGTACAACTTTCAATCCACCTGGATAACACAAGCTTGCAAATCTATAAGGCCACAGATCAAGCTGAGCACCGCCAACAGTCCGCGAACCGCAGTCCGCTCAGGCCGGTTTGCTAGAAGTCCGGGTTCCTTGGCCATAGGTCAACCAAGCCACTTACCAGGCTGCACCTCAGCCAAGCCACCAAGACCAACCAGGTCAGCCAGCCCATAACCAGCAATCCGCCTGGGCCGCGGACTCAGACTGCTCAGGCCGTGCAGTTCGCCTGGCCTGCCCATCACCCACTTTCACTTCACAATTTTCAACACTCCCCCTTGAAGTGAGAAGTGGTGATCAAGCCCAGCAAGCCTCGTAACTATTGAAAAGGCCCCTTTGACAGTGGCTTAGTGAAGATGTCAGCAAGATTATCTTCACTCTTAATATGTCAGACCACAAGAGATCCCTCCAACACCTTCTCCCTTATGAAGTGGTGTTCAATCTTAATATGCTTGGTCCTTGCATGACACACTGGATTGTTCACCAGTTTGAGAGCACTCTCATTGTCACCCCGGAGTAAAGTAGGCCCTTGCACTTCCTCATGAATATCCTCTACAAGCCTCCTCAATCAGATCGCTTCCCGAGCAGCCAAGGCTGAAGCCTTATACTCTACTTCCGTAGTAGACATAGACACTAAGTCTTGCTTCTTGCTACACCATGAAATGCAAGCTGATCCACAAGTGAACACATAACCCGAAGTTGATCTTCGATCATCCGAGTGACCACCATAATCAGCATCTGTGTATCCAAGCAAAGAAAACATCGTGTCCCTTCTATAGAGGAGTCCCATATCAGAAGTCTCCTTGACATACTTCAAGATGTTCTTTGCCGACACCAGATGAGTATTATTTTGTTCAGCCATAAACCGACTTACTCAGCCAAAAGCGTAAGCAATGTCTGGCATTGAAATCGTCAAGTAGATCAAGCTGCCTACTAGAGCTCGGAACACCAAGGGATCAGGAAGAATCCTTCCTTCATCTCGTCGAAGCTTCAGACCAAGATCCAGAGGAGTAGAGCAACTCTTCCCTTTGCCCATACCGAATCGATTCAAAATGTGATCCGCATATCCTTTCTGGAAAATGAGTATCCCGCACTCCTTCCTCTCCACTTCGAGACCAACGAAGTGATGAAGCTCCCCCCCAAGTCTTTCATCTCGAAACGAATGGCTAGCTCAGCCCTGAGCCTAGCCACCTCCTCCTCTGAATTCCCTATGATGATCATATCATCCACATACAGTAGGACCAAGACTTGAAGCTCACCCTTCTTCTTGATGAACAAGATGGAATCCGAGTTTGAAGCAAGATAACTGTAGAATTGAAGATACTCTGTTATCTTCTCATACCAAGTTCTAGGAGCTTACTTCAACCTATAGAGAGCCTTCCTGAGTTTGCAGACATAGTCTGGATGAACTTCAGAAATAAAACCAAGTGTTTGATCCATGAAGATGTCCTTATCAATCTCTCCATAAAGAAAAGCATTCTTCACATCGAGCTGCCACATCCTCCATCCCTAGCAAGCAGCCAAAGCGATCACCACCCGCACCGAAGTCATCTTTGCAACAGGACTAAATGTCTCCTCATAGTCTTCTCCATACTGCTATGAGAATCCTCGAGCAACCAGGCGAGCTTTTTATCTTTCGATGCTCCCATCATCCTTCTTCTTCAACTTAAACACCCACTTGCAAGTCACTGGAGTAATGACATCAATCTTGGGCATAAGGTCCCAGGTTTCATTCTTCTTGAGAGCAGCAATCTCCTCCTTCAAGGCATCTTCCCACTCCTTGACTCTAGTGGCCTCATTGAAGTTTACAGTCTCTCGCTCATCCAGAGGACCTGCAAAGAAGCAGGAGACAAAACTCACAGCATTCCCATCATAATACCGAGCTTGTGGCTTCATAACCCTCTTTGATATCTGAAGGGTCTGCTCCTTGCTCACCACCTCCGTTGCTTCTTCAGGCTCAACTCCAACTTTGAGTAAGCTTTGAGCCATGCTGCCCCTACTTCTTGAACCCGAAGCCTCTGCCCTAGAGCTTGAATCAATAGGAGCTACTGGTGATACAACAAGCTCCTCTTCTAGAATTTCAGCAGCCACCTTCTACTCTTCATCAACCTTGCTCTCTGGTAGATCAACTGACCCACCTCCATACTATGTCTGTTCATCAAAGACCACATCTCTTGATACAACAAACTTCTTCATCGTCGGATCCATGCATTTCCATCCCTTCTTCCGCTCATCATATCCAACAAAGACAAGCTTCCTTTACTTTGCATCAAGCTTTGTTCTTGAAGCATCTGGGACATGCACATAGCAAGTTGATCCAAACACTCAAAGGTGTTCCATGCTTGGCTTCTCCTTCAGCAACATCTCAAAAGGTGACTTCATGTTGATCGGACTGAGCAACATCTGATTGATGACATAAGAAGCACAAGACATCCCCTCTTCCTAGAAGGACCTAGGAAAGTCTTTCGCATGAAGCCAACACTTGCAGGTTTCTGTCAGATGACGGATCTTCCGCTACGGTACTCCATTTTTTTGTGGAGTATGAGCACAAGTAAGCTCTCTCTGGATCTCGTACTTCCTGCAGAAGTTAGAAAACTCGGAGAAGACAAACTCACCACTATTGTCTGTTCTAAGCTTCTTGATCTGCAAGCCAAGCCGACCTTCCACTAGCTCCTTGAACTCCACAAACACCTGGAAAGCTTCTGACTTCTCCTTCAAGAAATAAACCCAAGTGTATCTTGAGTAGTCATCAATCAACACAAGCATGTATCTGCTCCCACCAAGGCTAGCAGTGACGGTTGGTCCCATGAAGCCTCAAGCAAGCTTCATCCTTGCCTGCAGCATGCCCAGGTTGCAGTTTGACCTTGAAGTCACGCTTGAAGTGTCCCCGTTGATGACACCTGTAGCACTTAGAGTTCTTCTTCCAATCCTTCTTAGGAGCAGTGCTCCTCTCGGGCTGATAAGAAGTTGAAGGCTCATTTTCAACAGCGATGTTCTTATTCTTCCCTTCCCATCTATTCTTCTTCTTGCTTGTGAACAGCGCTTCACTACCTCCTTCAGAGATAGTCACTCCTATCATCTGCCTTGCCAAACTTTCCTGTGAAGCAAGCAGGTTCGCAAGCTCCAGCAGAGATGGCTAAGTGGCCCAGCATTGCACTGAGGTTACAAAAGCAATGTACTCCTTCCGCAAGCCGCAGATAATGTGCCTCTTTAACTTAGCCTCAGAGATCGGCTCATCACGATCAAGCGCTGATATCTCTACACACAAACTCTTTATCTTCAAGAAGAACTTAAAGATATTCAGGTCTCCTAGAGTTGTCCTAGCCAACTCATTCTCCAAGAACTATAGCCTTGTTACGTTCTTCCTGTTGAACAACTCATCAATTGTTGTCAAGATATCAGCAGCTGACTCACATCCAATGATGTGATCAAATAGCTCCGGTGAAACAGCCCTCTTGAGAACAAACTCCGCCTTTGCATTTGTTTTTCTCCAGAGCCTCACCTACTCAGCAGTCCCAAAATCAGCAGTAACTTCCGGCCTGTCGTCACCACCGACGACCTCCCATAGCTCCTCGCGAAGAAGAAAACTCTTCATAAATGACTTCCAATTCTTAAAGTTATTCATGGTCAAGAGTTCAATACCAAGACCTCTTGCGCAGTTCCCTTCCATTTGGAGCAAACTTTGGTTAAGCTTCCAGAAGCACAGAGCAACAACAGAACAACAACACAAGTTGATCACTGCTCAAGCAACTGAACCTCGCTCTGATACCATGTTGAATTTTCTCAAAGTGGTCAGCAAGATAGTCTAAAGCCAAATTAATATTCTCAGAACTATCCAGTTCACACCTTGATCATGCGAAAACTGAAGTGCAAGCTTAAACACCAAATGCAACAAGAATAAACAAGCTGGTCATATATTCATTAACTTCTTTACAATGCAAGGTATACGTGGTGAGACATGATTTCGCCTGTACACAAGGAAACAGAAAGAACAATACAAGCCGATCGGACAGAACTGGAGACCACCGAGACCGCTCAGTCCGCTAAGGTCGCCGAAGCCACCCTAATTGTTACTGCTACAAGCCGAATAGAACACGTAGTCCGCCGAGACTATGAGGTCGCGCGGACACACCGTTATTCGCTGACTCTTGCTTAACTGTAGAACAGACCGCCTACCCGCCTGAGTCCGGCAGACGGGTTATTGGACTTGGAAATGCTGAAGCAGAGAAGAACTGACAAGCCATAAAAGTGCCCTGCTGAGACCGCAGAGACCGCAAACTTCACTGATCTTGACCGAAGTCAAAGCCAAGCTCCTGGCTCCTCAATTCTAGTCGTGCAACCTGCACACAGCAAACAATTATCTCTACTCAACTCGCGCAGACAGGAAAAACCAGACTGCAGCAATTGACCAAGACCCACTTACTGTTCACTCAGTTACTATAGATGTGCCGGGGGGTCTATTTATATGCGAGATGAGGAGTGTGGTCACCACCCTAGTGAATAGAGTCATCGCCCCAGCCCGCACACTAGCAAAGCCCTACCCGCTGAGTCTGCAAGGACTTAGCTGAATTCCAACAAAATCGCCAGGAGCTAAGACAACGATGTTCACCACCAGGCGGACTCACACCAGTCCACCCACACTATGCGGACAAGGCATCAGCTCGCATAGCCTGCAAACACCACCGCACATGGACAGCCACAACCTCTAATGCAATAGTATGCACACAATATGTAGACAAAGAGGCAGTCCGCACACCTCGAGAATAAAGCCTCAATCCGTAATGAATCCACGACCAACATGCAATCCACCCGGTAAACAGCGAACACTGCGCATACCGCGGACATGCTGGACTTGTCACAGAATATGACCAAGTCCAGTAAACCACTAAGGGCCTGGCGCGAGCTCAGCGGACAAGGCTCAGTCCGCCTTCCCCCAACATAGATCACCAACACTCCACCTAAATAAGGCAGAGGCCGCAAGCCCCTACTCGCACAACTGCCAAGACAATGGCCAACTGTCGGACTTGACACCAGTCCGCGCAGTCCTCCATAGAGCAACTAACGCCCGCTGCAACATCGGAGAGGTCGGCAAGGACCACAGCCGATCTCCAAGGCCAGTCCGCAACAGTGGACACCGCGGACGCAAAAGACATGTCTGCCAACAGACCATGGATACAACTTTCAATCTGCTTGGTTAACACAAGCTTGCAAATCTACAAGGCCGCAGATCAAGCTGAGCACCGCCAACAGTCCGCGAACCACAGTCCGCTCAGTTCGCTTCTCTAGATGCCCGTCTTCCTTGGCCAATGGCCAACCAGGCCGCTTACCAGGCCGCACCTCAGCGAAGCCACCAAGACCAACCATGTCAGCCAGCCCGCAACAAGCAATCCGCCCAAGCCGCGGACTCAGACAGCTCAAGACGCGTAGTCCGCCCGGCCTACCCATCACCCACTTTCACTTCACAAACTTCAAGAGGTGTGACCTGTTATGGTACCTATATGGGTTGGTGTAGCCAAGCCTATAACTGTTAGGAAGGTGTTTATTGAGGCTTTGGTTGATAGGTGAGTGACTGAACGGCAGCTGAAGCACTTCATGATCTTTAGCCCTCCTACGTTTACAGGTGCAGGATCCCCAATGTAGGCAGAGGATTTGCTTTGGCAAGTTAAGAGGATATTTACGGCGATAGAGATAGAGGAGGGACAGAAGGTAACCTTGGCCAATTTCCTATTAGAAGGAGAGGCTCGGCTTTGGTGGGATGATTTGGAGTTACAACACTTTGCACGCAGATGACTATCAGAGATCTCAAGGGAGGACTCTTCAAGATTGTTTAGGCAAAGCATTTGCCTTCGTCACAGTGGATTCTATGGAAAATGAGTTCCAGTGTTTGACTCAAGGCGAGAGTAGTGTTTATAACTACTTGCATGAGTTTACCAGGTTGGGATGATATACGGGGTCTACATTTGCTAACGAGGAGCATAAGACCAATAGGTTCTATGTCAGACTGTGGGATGAGCTGAGGTTGCTGCTCTCGAGTCCAATGAACCAAGGTTTTCAAATATTGGTGGATACGGCTCGCTCGTTGGATAAGGACATGAAGTGGGTACAGGGCAAGAGGGACTTGGCGGTGAAAAGGCCTGAGTTCGAAGTGCCAACTTCTTCGAAGTCGCATTATGGTAAATGGAATAACAAGTCCTAGTATTCTGGACAGGCTCCATCTACTATTGTTTCAGGAGCAACGTCTGGGCAAATCACACGTACATTTTGTACTTGTGGCAAGCCAAGGAATTTTGACCGTGAGTGTACCAGTGGCCTCCCAAGGACGGATAAGAAGGAAGGTGTAACATCGTGACTTTTATTGGGCCACCAGAGCCCTAGTAGGCCCAATAAATGTGACCTGAATCTCTGCCTGTGGCCCATACCAAGGTAGGAGGAAACCCTAGACGGAGATATCGAGCAATAGACCTTTTATTTGAGTTCTGTTGGCTCCAATGGTTTCATATAGTCAATACGAGTGTATTGAAACTCATTCCGTCGAAATTCAAATGGTGGATATGACTGTTCCCCGCAAAACGTCGCGAAAATGAGATTTTTAGATATTGACCTAGAAAACTCTAATTTGAGTTCTTCCAGCTCTTATCGCTTCATATAGCTGATACGGACGCATTAGAACTCGTTACGTTGCGATCCAAAGTATAACGACAAATATATGCATTTTGACCGTTTTAGCGCACTACGACGCGCAGATTTTAGATATTTAGCAAACGAACTCGTATCTGACCCCGGTTAGTGGCATTGGACTCGTATGGTTAATACAAAGGCAACCGAGTTCATCCCGGCCAATGTTTGATATGAGTAGTCAACCCATGGTCAAATCAAGCATAATCATGCACTGAAAAGTGTAAAAGCGCAAATTATGATGCGACACCACAACTTTGACCCGACTCTTGATGTCTTGGACCAACTTTGACTTTGACCAGTATGGGAGACCCACCCTAGGGTTGACTTTGGTCAAACCCTCTAAAAATTCAATTTTTGGATTTTGTTTCCAAAGAGGTATTCACCCATCTTCGTTGATTGGATAAGGCTTTACCCCTCTCACCGCTTGGGCCACTCAAATTAGCAAGTATGGTGGGAATGGGCCATGGGCCAAGGTAGGCCCAAGTTCTTCCCCCCCCCCTTCTTATATCCCTAAGGACCAATGCCCAAGCCCACTCCTCCTCCCTTTGCTTGCTGCCACTTGGGGCCACCATAAAGGTGCCACCTGGCCATCCCAAGTGGATGGAAGGGAAAGAACTCCTCCCCTCATGTGGATTTATCCCACATCGATTATGGGAGGGATGACCACCCTCCCCAAGCCTATAAAAGGCCTTGCCTGGCCACCTCCCCTCCACACACACCAACCCGAGCCAAGGGAGCCCTCATCGGAACACTAGCTTGGTAGAAAAAACTAACCCGAGCCATGCTCATCTGCCACCTTACATGGCCAAACAAGTCGGCCCCTCCCGAGCCCCTCCTACGTAGGTAGAAACTTTCTCCTCCACCTCCCTCATCCTTTCAATGTGCTGTATGGACCTCCCGGCGACCGGAGCGCCGCGTGAACTATAACACCCCCTATCTGTCGCATAACATATAGTAGTAGGTCCGGCCACCACAGACAGACCGGGTGGTTACTCAATGGAAACGATCCAACCAATCATAACGTCGTACACAGAGCATTCTAACGGAAGCAGTTTTATAAGTTGCAATTAAAAGAACCCAGCAATAAGCATGAATATCCACTAACAAGCCACAAAGGAATGAAGTACATACACTAGTACTGGCCTTAAGGCCTTACAAATGGTTTACTCAAAATTACATGTTGTCCATACCATGGCACGCAGGCCGGTCATACATGAGTAAAAGCAAGTAAACACTTCAATTAGGCCTTCGAGGGCCGGCTTCGAAATTTGGGCTTTGGCCCGGTATTGACCGCTTGGTACAGCAGCACCTGTAAGCAACAAACAACCGCACGGTGGCAAAACAAAAGCAATGGTCAGCAATGCTGACCAAATTATAACGATCCGGCCCCCAACTCGGGGTGGCGATGCTCCTTACCTACATTTATTAGCATAACCAAGCAGTATATAAATATACATTACATCACAGGCATTGGCACGCACGGCCACATGCCTCGTGCACTCAGGGCACATTCTTGGTGAACTGGCCAATATCACGTCAATTTAAGCCATTGATATTCCGGACTCACCACCGCCACTTTGACAGCCAAACTATGAGCATTTTATCTTCTTGGCATGGGTCACGCCAATTTAATCCATAGACCGCCAAAGACCCTCAACTATGCCAATGGCTCTAACCGAACGACATAGAATGGGTATGGTTCCGTCTAACCCGTGCTCATATCGCAACGATAATTTAAGCTATATGCGCGGGTCAAACTTCTCCCGAGTCCCATTTCCATTACATACTTCACATAACCCGGTTATGTTCAAGTTGGCTCCCAGGCCACCAAGTTGGCAAGATCACACATCCGCCCAGTTTTCCGAGTGCACCTTAGGATTAATCCCCAAGGCTCCCTGTTGCAATCTACCACGTCGAAAACCCGAAAAACAAATATTCGCATGGAGTCTTCTCCGGCATTTATGTAATGCAACAACACCGATCCAGACCAACATGTCTGGATAGGTTTCACACATCATGCCTATGTCCGTTCTCGATTACGAACTCTACAAAACGGGGACTTCACATATCTACCCGAAGGAACGCCTCCAACTCACCGCAAACTCGCAAGAGCGGGCTTCCTATGCAAAATAAGGAGAGCTTCACATGCTCAAGAAGAGAATCGTTACCCTAGTGTTCTTCTTTGGCGCCATGGAAAAGCACGCAGATGAAAAGCACCGCAATCTCCTTGCCTTCGTAGATCCGAAGTCGGCTCGCGATTTGGAGCTCTAAAACTCCTCCAAAGACTTGATCTAAGCTTCTTCTTCCTCCTTTGCTCTCCCCTCTCTCTAGGATTTAGACAGAGAACCACGACAGGAAAAATTATGGTTCTAAAACCCTTCCACTCGGGTATAAACCTTTCAGGATAACCATAGTCGTCGGATCCCTCACAAAGAAACTCCCGGCTACGATCCAGGTTTGACCTGGACGAATAGGGTTAAGCACCGTATGGCTCACCAACAGGAGCAGGACCTGTCTGTGTCAATGTCGGAACAAATAGTCAACTCTCGCCAAACCCGTGTGTCGACACTCCGCGTCGACTGAGTCAGACACGCCATAAACAGTCCCGCGCTCGACGATCGTCGAACCAAAATCGTCGACCGCTGACAGATCGTCGAACGGAGATCTATAGCCCGATCGTCGAATGCAACACTCTGGCCAAATCATCAAACGCGCGGCCCGATCGTCGAACCCACGGCCCGATCGTCGAACCCAGAAAGCAACCCAATCGTCGAACGCAGCATTTTGACCAGATCGTTGACCGCTGCTCGACGATAGTCGAACCCAGTTTTTCAGCCTGATCGTTTAGCCAACATTGAACTAGCTCGACACGCCCTGGGACACGCCTATGTCCAGGGCCGTGTTTGCTGCTCGACAATTATCGAACCCAATTTCGTCGACCTCTCGGCCAAATCGTCGAACTCAACACGACACGCCCTAGGACACGCCCGTGTCCCAGGCCGTGTACCTCCTGCCAAATTCCAAATTTGTCCTGAAACGCCTCCCGCCGCACTTTTGAATTTCGAGGCATTACAACTCTCTCCCTCTTAAAAGAATTTCGTCCACGAAATTTCATAAAGGAAAGATAAGCACAAAACTAAAATTTGTACCTGAGCTGAACAACTCCGGATACTCGTCAAGCATAGTCTGCTCTCACTCCCAAGAGAGCTCCTCACGACCGCAATTGTCCCATCGGACCTTGACCATCCTGATCTCTTTATTGCATAGCCGCTTGACTTCCGAGTCGTCAATCCGCACGAGCTTGACCTTTGTCGTTAGCCCACTATTAATCGGCACTTGATCGACCGCGATCACTTGCGTAGGCTCTTGCACCGCCTTCCGTAGCACCGATATATGGAATACATCATGTAAACCACTAAGCTCCATCGATAGCTTCAACCGATAGGCTGCTTCACCAACCCTCTCCAGAACCTCAAACGGTCCAAGGTACCTTGGGCTTAGCTTTTTCAATCGCCGCACCCGCGAGACACCCTTGAATGACTTGATCTTTAAGTACACCCAGTCGCCCACAGCGAACTCCACGTTCCTGTGCTTGGCATTATAGTACTTCGCTTGCCGATCCTGAACGATAAGCAACCTCTCCCGAATGGTTCGCACCAATGAAGTAGCATACTCCACCTCTTGACGCTTGTACAACTTTGACTCACCCGTTTCCAACCAGGACAACGGCGTGCGACATCTTCTACCATAAAGGGCCACGAAGGACGCCATTTGAATACTCTCCTGGTAGCTATTGTTGTATGCAAATTCCACCAAATAAAGGTGATCTTCCCATTGCTTTCCAAAGTCCAAGACAGACATGCAGAGCATGTCTTCCATAGTCCTATTGACCCTCTCGGTCTGCCCATCTATTTGCGGATGGAAGGTTGTGCTGAATTTTAACTTTCTTCCCAACATTTGCTGCACTAGCCTCCAATCATTGGACGTGAACCGCCCATCTCGATCACTCACGATGTTGTAGGGCACACCGTGAAGCCGCACTATGTTATACACATATAACGTTGCCAACGTTTCCACCGGATCATCGTTCCTATGCGGAATGAAATGCGACACCTTCGTTAGCCGATCTACGACCACCCAGATTTCGCCGTTCCCCTTTTGCGACCTTGGCAACCCGTGCATAAAGTCCATAGAGACGTCGTCGAATTTCCACTCCGGAATAGGCAAGGACTTTAGAAATTCTCCCGGCTTTTGGCACTCCGCCTTCACCAAGGCGCAAGTTTGGCACTTCGCCACGTAGAGCGCCACATCCTTATTTAAACCCGGCCACCAAAACAGTTTCTTAACGTCGCGGTACATCTTTGTGCTCCCCGGGTGAATCGAGTACTTGGTATGGTGTGCCTCGTACAACAAATGCACCTGCAAACTGCCCACGCTTGGGATGCAAAGACGACCGTCTTTTCAAAGCAATCCATCCCCAACTTCATATTGGGAATTTGACCCATCCAGAGCCTCTATCATGAGTTGCTTCATGTGGCCATCCAAATCCAATGCCTGTCGAATCCGATCAGCCAGGTTATATTGAACTTCAGTCCAATTCAAGAGTGCTTCAGCACTTGACTACTTATCTACACAAACAATCTCTAATGCCTCCAACTCACGAACCAACCGCTCGTCATGGATCGACGGCCAATTGGCTTGAGCTAGGGCTCGGCGACTCAACGCGTTGCAACCGCATTATCTTTCTCAGGCACGTAGTGGATCTTGAATGTATAGTCCCCCAGGAACTCCATCCATCTACATTGTCGCATATTCAGATCTTTCTGATCAATCAAATACTTCAGGCTCTTATGATCGGTGTAGATATCAATCTTCACACCGTACAAATAATGCCTCCACAGCTTCAAGGCAAAAATCACGGCCGCTAACTCCAAGTCCTGGACCGGATAATTCCTCTCGTGCACTTTCAGCTGTCTCGAGCCATAAGCTATCACACTACCATGTTGCAGTAGCACGCAACCCAAACCGCTGCCCGAAGCGTCACAATAAATCTCATAACCTTCGGTCCCACTCGGCGAACTCAACACAGGCGTCGTGGTCAACCGACATTTCAACTCCTCAAAAGCTCGTGCGCACTCCAGCATCCAAACGAACTTATGCTCCTTCCTCGTCAAAGTAGTGAGAGGTAACGCTATCCGCGAGAAGTTCTCTACGAAGCGCCTATAATAACCAGCAAGCCCCAGAAAGCTCCGGACTTCCGCTATCGGAGCAAGCTCAGGCCACTCCCGTATCACAACAGTCTTTGTCGGATCCACTACAATACCTTCCCCACTCACTATATGACCGAGGAACGCCACTGAGGACAACCAAAACTCGCACTTCGAGAACTTGGCATATAATAAATTCCTCCTTAGCGTCTCCAAAACCAAATGAAGATGCTTGAAGTGATCTTCCTCACTCTGCGAGTACACCAAAATATCATCTATTAAGACGATCACAAAATGGTCCAAGTACTCCCTGAAGGTCCTGTTCATCAAATCCATGAACACTGACGGCACATTAGTCAGCCCAAACGCTATGACCGTAAACTCGTAATGTCCGTATCTCGTACTGAACGTTGTCTTCGGGATATCACTCTCCCTTATTCGCAGCTGATAGTACCAGGACTTGAGGTCCAACATTGAGTACACCGTCGACCCGACAAACTGATCGAATAGATCATCAATCTGGGGGATCGGGTACTTGTTCTTTTTCGTCAACTTGTTGAGCTCCCGTTAATCAATACATAGCCACAAGCTTTCGTCCTTCTTCTTAACAAAGAGGACCGGCGCGCTCCAAGGCAAAGAACTTGGACGCACATACCCTTGCTCCAACAACTCTTGCATTTGAACCTTCAGCTCCTCCATTTCCTTAGGCGCTAGCCGATATGGAGCGCGTGACACAGGCTTTGCACCTGGTATGAGCTCTATCGTAAAATCTTTCTCCCATTGAGGCGGGGCTCCAGGAAGATCTGCGGGGAACACATCAGGGTACTCAGCTACCACTGATATACTATCCAACGCGGGCTTAGGCTTTGCAACCTCCACTAGTATAAAGAACAGTTCTACACTGGCATGAACTGCCTTCACCACCTGCAGAGCAGACATCAACGTCTTGCTCGACCCCTTCAAGCCCGTGAAAGTCGTCTCACGACCTGCTCCCAGCTTGACTTCCATGCTACCGCAATCAATATAGGCTCGCTGCTCCGAGAGCCAGTCCATGCCAAATATAACGTCGAATTCCACTAGCGGCAATAACGACACTTGTAAATGGAATTCATGGCTCCCAATACAAATCTTCACGCCACAGATTCTATCTGTGTGCATCGAACACCCATTGGGCAACAACACATCCAACTTGTCCTTCGCCATCGAAGAAGGCACTCCGATGCGCGATATGAATCCTTCGGACAAGAAGGAGTGTAAAGCTCCCGTATCGAAGAGTGCTCTTGCCGGATTTTCACAAATCAAAACAAATCCTAAACAAGCAGTGGTAAGGTAACATGTACATATCAAATATTTAAAAGACAACTTGCTATAAATTTAAATTTTACCTGTCACCACGTCCGCCTGTTTGATGGCCTCCTGTTGGCCAAGATTGTACACCCTCGGTTGGGCCGGAGAATAATGGGACGCGGTTGACTTCACCGCCTTGCCCTTCTCTTCATAAGTTGCTCCCGACTTTCTCTTGGACTTGGGATGTGTGCTCCAACAATCGCGGGCAAAGAGCCCCGACTTCCCACAGTTGTAGCATGTGCCTGGGGTCTGACCCGTAGTCGCCCAGAAGCACCAGAAGAGGGAGATGGGCCCGAATTCCTAGCCTTCTTAGAGAATTTACGGTAACCAAACTTTGAGGTAGTCAGCACCTTGAACTCAGATCTCTTATCACCCAAACCTTTCTTTGCCTGAACATTGTTTATGTCCTTCTCCAAGGACCGGTCCGTGTTGACCAAGGTCAAGAAACCCTGCGTCATCGGCCCCGAGAGTAGTAGCCTCAAATCATCTCTCAACCCTTTGTAGAATCGGTTCGTCTTGCGCTCCTCATCCGTGATGGTGGAGCTAACATATCGACTCAATCGAGTAAACTCGTGGAGATATTCATCCACGCTACTGTCTCCTTGGACCAACTTCAGGAACTCGTTCTCCAACGATATCCTCTGTATCGAAGGGAGGTACCTAGTCAGGAACAGTCTCGAGAACTCCTCCATCGAGACATCTGTAAGTTGCCTACCTCTCAGTAGGTGCAGCTTCAAACCTTCCCACCATAATCTCGCTTCACCGTCCAGAAGGAACGTAGCAATGGTGGTCATTTGCCATTCTTCCGTCTCCATTGCTGTCAAGACTCTCATCACCCTGGAGAGCCAGTCTTCAGCTTGAGATGGGGTTCCCAACCCCGAGAATACCGGAGGATTAAAGCTCATGACATGTTTGAGCTGCCTCTCGGTTGCCCTCCTTGGCACCAATGGTTCCTCTACTACCCGTTCCACCCTTCTCTGCTCAGCCGCTTGTAGTGGTACTTGCTCCATCGCAGGAGCGGGCTGCTGCATTTGCCTTGTAGGCTACATATTTATCATGGCAAACACTGCTTCGGCAACCAATCGTATGGTCTCAGCCGATGGAGGTGTTGCCGGAGCAACATTTGGTGCACTGCGAGCCTCAAAAACTCGACGTTCCGACGGCCTAGCACCGCTTCTGGTCACCTATAATGGTACAAAACACTGTTAAGCGACCAAATAAAATTACAAATAGTAATTATAGGAACACGCAGGTTCCCCAAACACGTGTATTTTCATTCCTAAGTGGACATTCATGGGTTCTTTTACTATTATAACGATGACGCACACACATGTGCTCACCACCCCTTAAAAAGAATTCGCCCACGAATTCATTTAAGGCTGACCAAAACCAGTAGTCTGATACCAAATTGTAACACCTCCTATCCGTCGCATAGCATATAGTAGTAGATCCGGCCGGGGCCTGACGTGATATACCACAGACAGACCGGGTGGTTACTTAATGGAAACCATCCAACCAATCATAACGTCCTACACAGAGCATTCTAGCGGAACCAGTTTTATAAGTTGCAATTAAAAGAACCCAGCAATAAGCATGAATGTCCACTAACAAGCCACAAAGGAATGAAGTACATACACCAGTACTGCCCTTAAGGCCTTACAAATGGTTTACTCAAAATTACATGTTTTCCATACCACGACACGCAGGCCGGTCATACATGAGTAAAAGCAAGTAAACACTTCAATTAGGCCTTCAAGGGCCGGCTTCGCAATTTGGGCTTTGGTCCGCTATTGACCGCTTGGTCCAGCAGCACCTGCAAGCAACAAACCATCGCTTCGTGGCAAAACAAAAGCAATGGTCAGCAATGCTGACCAAATTATAACGATCCCGCCCCCAACTCGGGGCGGCGATGCTCCTTCCCTGCATTTATTAGCATAACCAAGCAGTATATAAATATACATTGCATCACAGGCGTTGGCACACACGGCCACACGCCTCGTGCACTCAGGGCACATTCTCGGTGAACCGGCCAACATCACGTCAATTTAAGCCATAGATGTTGAGAACCAAGGTCCAGCGGGATTGGGTGTGTGTGGGACCGCATATTTGGGCTTCCCCATCGCGTTCCAGGTCTGGGTGTTGACCCCGGTGGGCCCCCCGTGTGGCGGAATATCCCCGCCATCTCATGGATGGATTAGTCCCACATTGCCTGCAGCGGGTGGTCCTTGGTGTTTATGTACCCCCGTCCCCCCTTCCTATCACCTCGGGGTTTTGGGAAGATGTGTGGTGACGGGTGGTTTCCACATGGTATCAAAGCCATCCCGCTGCGAGGGTGTGTTGAGAACCAAGGTCCAGCGGGATTGGGTGTGTGTGGGACCGCATATTTGGGGTTCCCCATCGCGTTCCAGGTCTGGGTGTTGACCCCGGTGGGCCCCCCGTATGGCGGAATATCCCCGCCATCTCGTGGATGGATTAGTCCCACATCGCCTGCAGCGGGTGGTCCTTGGTGTTTATGTACCCCCGTCCCCCCTTCCTATCACCTCGGGGTTTTGGGAAGATGTGTGGTGACGGGTGGTTTCCACATGCTATCAAAGCCACGGGATGGCGGGGACATTCCGCCACACGGGGGCCCACCGGGGTCCACACCCAGACCTGGAACGCGATGGGGAAGCCCAAATATGCGGTCCCACACACACCCAATCCCGCTGGACCTTTGTTCTCAACACACCCCCGCAGCGGGATGGCTCTGATACCATATGGAAACCACCCGTCACCACACATCTTCCCAAAACCCCGAGGTGATGGTAAGGGGGGAAGGGGGTACATAAACACCAAGGACCACCCGCTGCAGGCAATGTGGGACTAATCCAACCACGGATGGCGGGGATATTCCGCCACACGGGGCCCACCGGGGTCAACACCCAGACCTGGAACGCGATGGGGAAGCCCAAATATGCGGTCCCACACACACCCAATCCCGCTGGACCTTTGTTCTCAACACACCCCCGCAGCGGGATGGCTCTGATACCATGTGGAAACCACCCGTCACCACACATCTTCCCAAAACCCCGAGGTGATGGTAAGGGGGGACGGGGGTACATAAACACCAAGGACCATCCGCTGCAGGCAATGTGGGACTAATCCAACCACGGGATGGCGGGGATATTCCGCCACACGGGGCCCACCGGGGTCAACACCCAGACCTGGAACGCGATGGGGAAGCCCAAATATGCGGTCCCACACACACCCACTCCCGCTGGACCTTTGTTCTCAACAATAGACATTCCGGACTCACCACCGCCACTTTGACGGCCAAACTATGAGCATTTTGTCTTCTTGGCATGGGTCACGTCAATTTAAGCCATAGACCGCCGAAGACCCTCATCTATGCCAACAGCTCTAACGAACGACAGAATGGGTACGATTCCGTCTAACCCATTCTCACATCGCAACGACAATTTAAGCCATATACGTGGGTCAAACTTATACTGAGTCCCATTTCCATTACATACTTCACATAACCGGGTTATGTTCATGTTGGCTCCCAGGCCACCAAGTTGGCAAGATCACGCATCCGCCCAGTTTTCTAGGTGCACCTTAGGGTTAATCCCCAAGGCTCCCTGTTGCAATCTACCACGTAGAAAACCCAAAAAACAAACATTCGCACGGAGTCTTCTCCGGCATTTATGCAATGCAACATCACCGATCCAGACCAACATGTCTGGATAGGCTTCACACAACATTCCTATGTCCGTTCTCGATTACGGACTCTACACAACGGGGACTTCACATATCTATCTGAAGGAATGCCTCCAACTCTCCGCAAACTCGCGAGAGCGGGCTTCCTATGCAAAAGAAGCAGAGCTTCACATGCTCAAGAAGATAATCGTTACCCTAGCATTCTTCCTTAGCGCCATGGAAAAGCACGCGGATGAAAAGCACCTAAATCTCCTTGCCTTCATAGATCTGAAGTCGTCTCGCATTTTGGAGCTCTAAAACTCCTCCAAAGACTGGATCTAAGCTTCTTCTTCCTCTTTTGCTCTCCCCTCTCTCTAGGATTTAGATAGAGAACCACAACAGGAAAAATAATGGTTCTGAAACCCTTCCACTCGGGTATAAACCTTTCATGATAACCATAGCCGTCGGATCCCTCACAAAGAAATGCTCGGCTACGATCCAGGTCTGACCTAGACGAATAGGTTTAAACACTGTATGGCTCACCATCAGGAGCAGGACACGTCCGCATCAATGTCGAAACAAATAGCCAACTCCCGCAAAACCCATGTGTCGACACTCCGCATCGATCGAGTCAGACACACCATAAACAGCCCCGCGCTCGACGATCGTCGAACTAAAATCGTCGACCACTGACAGATCGTCGAACGGAGATCTATAGCTCGATCGTCGAACGCAACACTCTGGCCAAATCGTCGAACGCGCGGCCCGATCGTCGAACCCACGACCCGATTGTCGACCCAGAAAGCGGCCCGATCGTCGAACGCAGCATTTTGACCAGATCGTCGACCGCTGCTTGACGATCGTCGAACCCAGTTTTTCCGCCTGATCGTTTAGCCAACTTTGAACTAGCCCGACACGCCCTGGGACACGCCCGTGTCCAGGGCCGTGTTTGCTGCTCGACAATTATCGAACCCAATTTCGTCGACCTCTCGGCCAAATCGTCGAACTCAACATGACACGCCCTGGGACACGCCCGTGTCCCAGGCTGTGTACCTCCTGCCAAATTCCAAATTTGGCCTGAAACGCCTCCCGTCGCACTTTTGAGTTTCGGGGCGTTACATGAATCACCCGAGCTAAGCTCTAGATCGGGTGGTGGTCGTGAGAGTCCAGCCCCTCCCAGCACCGGCAGTGGCCCTGGGGAAAGGTTAAAACACCGGGGATTATATTCACCGGTGGTGGAAGGTCGGGGTGCCGCTAGAAAATGTCGCTCCGGTGGCACCCGAGAAATAGAGTTTTTCTCTATTTTTTCTATGATGGCGGCCGACGACGGTTGGTCATCGAACCACCACCAGAGAGGAGCTCTGCCCCTAGTGCGCCAGCCGGGGGTAGTTTCATAGCCAGAGGGGCAGGGTGGTGCGGCGGCGCAGGGAGCAGAGCCACTGCCACCCTACTCTCAGGTTGAAGATTTCAGGCGGTGTCCTGCAGCGGCAGGCCGCCGGGACACCTCCCAAAGTCTCGCCGACCCACGATGAACCGATCGGGGGCGGCACAGACGTCCAACGGTGGCTGGCTAGCGGTGGCAAGGGGCAACCGCCTGCTCCATCAACGGGATGAAATCGTCGTCGTCCATTCTGTTGTGATGAGATGGATGGCGGGGATTTCCTTAATTCCCCCCCCCACCTCCATTTCTATATCCCCACACAACGGATCTACGCCTGATCCGTTGTGGGGAAATGACGGCGTATTGACCCGTCTGGCTCAATTTCAGCCACACATCCCCATTGATCTGCCAATTGCAGACAAAAATCTGCAGAAATTTGTGGAATTTTCTGGGCCAAATTTAAACCCCTGGGGGCAAAGTGGTCAACATGAAAAAAGTTCCGCATAATGAGGGCTTCCTTCACCAAATGTTTGAGAATTTTTGAAGGTGTTTTACTATTTTTAAAAGCCTAAATAAAGTTTATTGGGCCAAATAAATGGCCCAAAATTTGTGGAAAATTATGAAAAAACATTTAGACTCATTTTAGGCTCTCCCAAAGGTTATATCAAAATTTGGGGACATGGGGATAAGAAATGTATTTTTTCCCAAATTCTAAGAGCTTATTTCGTGCATTTTTCCCCGAAAATGAAAATTAAAATGCGGGACTATCCATTATAATTTAAATAATAAATTCAAGTTATACCACCTACGAGAGAGGCTGAGGCAAGTATCCAAGCTCTGGGTGTTCCGAGATTTCATAAAACCATCGAGCGCCTTGACTCTCGGGTATTATGGGCAGACTCGGAGAGTAGGATATGAACCACAAGTTGCTAATTATTCTCGACGGATAATAAAAGCGTAACTAAATTATCGGATCTTAATAATGGGTATTACCCAAGGAAATATTGAAAACCGAGAAGGAACTGATAATACCTCCTAAGAACGGAGATGGAACTGAAGCCTCCTTAATGGAGTGAATGGACTACTAACCATTTTCTTTATCATTATTCCAGTATCGTACTGGTCAGGTTTAATTCAGTACTTTCAATTCAACTCCAGTCTCCTACTGGTCAAGTTTAATTTAGTACTTTCAGTTTAACTCCGTCATGACCCTCTTCGACACTGAAGCGTGTGGAGCTGCTAGTAGGCATGATGTGCTCCTCCCCACGCTTCACCCACTCCTCTGTCAGAAATTCTATTGGTAGAAGGACACCCCGCCAAGACAGTCTTCGACACTGGAGTGACGCACTCCTTTGTATCTCACCATTTTATTATGACTAAGGATAATGTTGCTCGTTCGTCCGGATTGTCTATACGGATCTGTCTACCAGATGGATCAGACATGACCGTTAACAGTGAAATGCTCATTCCAGGCAGTTCTAGGAGACGTCGAATTTGAGGTCTATGTGATAATCTTATCAATAACCAGATTTGATATTATACTAGGAATTGACTGGCTAGCCGAGCACAATGCACAAATAAATTGTTCAACACGAGAGGTCCGACTGCAAAACACAAACGGGCAGGACATTACGCTGACAGGTGTAACCACTGTCTCTTGTATTATTTTTACTTCAGTACAGACTATGAGATCAGTCTGACATATGGACGTGATATACCTTATTTACTTTGAAATGGAGAACAATACTCATATGCTCACCAAGGTCCTAGTAGTACGCGACTTCCCAGAAATCTTACTTGAGTCCCTCCCAGGATTGCCACCACGGCGAGAAGTCAACTTTCAGATCGAGCTCGTGACCGAAGCACGACCAGTGTCCCGAGCACCCTACCGAATGGACCCAAGAGAACTAGCTGAATTAAAGATCCAACTACATGAGCTAATAGATGTTGGATTCGTCCGCCCCAGTTCCTCACCTTAGGGAGACCTATTGCTGTTTGTAAAAAAGAAAGACGTAACATTACATCTATGCATAGAATACTATGAACTAAATAAGCTTATGATACGAAATATATACCCCCTCTCGAGGATCGATGAATTGTTTGATCAGTTACAAGGTGCATTCGTATTCTCCAAGATGGACCTGAGATCAGGCTACTACTTGCTTCGAATCCGGGTGGAAGATATTCCTAGGACTACCTTCAGCTCCTATTACGGTCTTTACGAGTTCCTGGTGATGCCCTTTGGGCTCACCAATGCACCCTCTGCCTTCATGGCTCTAATGAATAAAGTCTTCGAGCCTTTCCTAGATCAATTCGTGATCGTCTTCATTGACGATATTTTGATCTACACAAGAACCAAGGCAAACCATACTAGACACCTGCAGATGGTGCTACTGAAACTTTGAGAGGATTCCCAATTCGCCAAATTCAGTAAATGCGAGTTTTGGTTAGAAGAAGTCGGATTCCTGGGCCACACTATAAAAAAAAAGGAGTACCAGTGGATCAGGCCAAAATCCAGGTAGTGCAAAACTGGCCACCTCTTAGAACAGCGGTAGATATTCGAAGCTTCCTTGGTCTTGCCGAGTATTATGGAAGTTTGTGGAAGGTTTCTCCAAGATTGCATAACCCCTCACCGCTGTTACTAAGAAGGATGTTACCTTCCGATGGACACCAAAATGCGAGATTGCGTTTGTCGAATTGAAGAAGAGGCTAACTACTGCACCGATCCTTACGATCCCCGCAGGGACTGAGTGATTCCAGATCTATATTGATGCCTCCGTGAAGGGATTAGGAGCTATTTTGATGCAGCATGGCAAGGTGGTGGCCTACGCAACTCGCCTATTAAAGTCGCATGAGTTGAGCTACGTGGCTCATGATCTAGAATTAGGCGACGTCATCTTTATCATTAAAATCTGGAGATAATACTTGTATGGGGTAAGGTGTGAGATCTTTTTAGACCACAAGAGCCTTAAATACATCTTCACTCAGAAAGAGCTGAAACTTAGACAGCGTCGATGGTTAGAATTCCTGTGCAATTATGACTTCGCTCTCTAATATCATGCCTAGAAGGCTAATAGAGTTATCGATGCTCTAAGCCGCCAGCCTTCGGTTGCTGGGAGTTGGATGGAGCAAATCCCAAAAGACTATTTCAGTCTTTAATAAACTTGGAAACTACGTTGATTACTTGAAGAGATCCGGAGGAATATCATGCCTAATTGTATTGGATGGAGATCCAATGCGACATCCGGGACCAGATACGAGAGGCCTAGAAGATTGATCCAGAGGTAGTCCCGATCATCTAATCTCTGCAAAGTGGGGAATAGGAGGATTATAACCTGTACAATGGAATCTTGTAGTTCAAGCATCGTACATTTATTCCCTCTACCGGAGGAATTCGTGACGAGATTCTGCAAGAAGCGTACCAGTCGAGATATTGCATCCACCCTGGTATGGTAAAAATGTATGTTGATCTACCCAGGACCATATACTAGCCTGGAATGAAAAGAAACATTACCAACTTCGTGGCCCAGTGTCAGATCTCTCAAAGGGTTAAAGCTGAATGTTACAGCCCAGGAGGCTTGATGTAGTCCCTGCCGATACCCGAATGGAAATTTGAGGACATTTTCATGGACTTTGTCCATGACCTACCTTGGTCCCGTGCTGGAAACGAATCCATATGGGTTGTTGTGGATCGACTTGCCAAGGTAGCACGGTTCATTCCAACCCGATAGGGTGAAGGAGTTGATATTCTGTCCAGGATATTCATAGAATAAGTAATATGCTTCCATGGAGCGCCAAAGTCCATTGTGTTGGATTGTGATGGGAGATTCACGACCAAGGAATGGAGACGGGTGCAGGCATACTTGAGGACCAAGTTGGCATTTAGCACAGCCTTCCACCCTAAGACAGATGGACAAACGGATATGATGAATCAAACGATGGAGGATCTTCTTCGACTCTGCATAGTAGAACACAATGAACCATGGGAGCAGTTGTTCCTCTAGTTGAGTTTTCTTACAATAAAAGCTACTAGGCTAGCATCAAGATGGCTCCATACGAAGCATTGTACTGGAGGCGTTGTCGAACCTCATTAACATGGGCTCAAGAAGAAGACCCAGAAGCCTTAGGAGTGGCATATATTGACGACACTACAGTAGTGATCCGGCTAATCCAGGAAAGGATGTCGGAGGCACAGAGCCGGCAAGCCAAGTATTATGATGTGCGGCACTGACCGGTGGAGTTCCATGTGGGGGAAATGGTTTTCCTAAAAATTAAACTCATGCATGGTGTCTCCAAGTTGAGAAAGAAAAAGAAACTAGATCCCTGCTATTTGGACCCCTATCAGGTGATAGAACGTGTTGGCTCTGTTGTCTATTGATTAGCCCTGGCCCCGGAATTGGGAAATATTCATGATATGTTTCATGTCTCCTCCTTGAGATGAGTTCTCTGGAAACCAGAGCAGCATCTACCTACACCGCCAGCGCAACTGCACTCTGATAGATCCGTCCAGCTTGAACCAATCAGAGTCGTAGATAATAAAGTGAAGAATATGCATAACAAGGTCATCCCAATGGTCAAGATATTGTGGTCAAATCATGGATGAGATGAGTATACTTGGGAACCAGAGGCACTCGTCCACGAAAAACACCCAGAGCTCTTTCCATAGGTATGTCACTCCCTCCCCCCTACTTCAAGCAAATATTTTTGGGGCAAAAATCATTTTATTTTTATTGGATTGTAACATCCCGACTTTTATTAGCCACCAGAGCCCTAGTGGGCCCAATAAAAGTGACTTGAACCTCTACCCGTGGCCCATACCAAGGTATGAGGTAACCCTATATGGGGATATCGAGCTATAGACCTCCAATTTGAGTTCCGTCAACTCTTGTGGTCTCGTATAGTCAATACGAGTGAATTGAAACTCGTTCCGTTGAAATTCAAATGGTAGATATGACCATTCCCCGCAAAACGTCGCCAAAACGAGATTTTTAGATATTGACTAGAGAACTCTGATTTGAGTTCTGTCAGCTCTTATGGCTTCGTATAGCGGATACAGATGCATTAGAACTTGTTACATTGTGATCCAAAGTCTAACAACAAATATATGCATTTTGACCGTTTTAGCACACTACGAGGCGCAGATTTTGGATATTTAGCAAACGAACTCGGATCCGACTTCGGTCAGTGGCATGGGACTCGTATGGTCAATACGAAGTCATCCGAGTTCGTCCCGGCCAATTTCTGCCGCGAGTAGTCAACCTATGGCCAAATCAAGCATAATCATGCACCGAAAAGCATACACGCACAAATTATGACACGACACCCCAACTTTGACCCGACTCCCGATGTCTTGGACCCACTTTACTTTGACCAGCATGGGTGACAAACCATATGGTTGACTTTGGTCAAACCCCCATAAAAATTCAATTTTTGGATTTTGTTTCCAAAGAGGTGTTCACCCATATTCATTGATTAGCTAAGGCTTTACCCCTCTCACCACGTGGGCCACTCAAATTAGCAAGTATGGTGAGAATGGGCCATGGGCAAAGTTAGGCCCAAATTCTTTTTCACCACCCTCCTTCTTCTCTCCCTAAGGACCAAGGCCCAAGCCCACTCCTCCTCCCCTTGCTTGCTGCCACTTGGGGCCACCCTAAAGGTGACACCTGGCCATCCTAAGTGTAGGGGAGGGGAAGAGCTCCTCCCCTTATGGGGATTTATCCCACTTCGGCTACGGGAGTGATGGCCACCCTCCCTAAGCCTATAAAAGGCCTTGCCTGGCCTCCTCCCCTGCAAACACAGCAACCCAAGCCAAGGGAGCCCTCACCGGAATCCTAGCTCGCCGGAAAAAATTAACCTGAGCCAAGCTCCTCTGCCACCCTACATGGCCAAACAAGTCGGCCCCTCCCGAGCCCCTCCTGCACAGGTAGAAAACTTTATCCTCCTCCTCCCTCATCCTTTTGACTTGCTGCATGGACCTCCCGGCGGCCGGAGCACCGCCGACACCACCCGAGATAAGCTCAAGATTGGGTGGTGCTCGTGAGAGTCCAGCCCCTCCCAGTGCCCGCAGTGGCGTTGGGGAAGGGTCTAATAACCAGGGATGATATTCCCCAGTGGGGGAAGGCTGGGGTGCCGCCTGAAAACGCCGCTCCAGCGGCACCTGAGAAACACAGTTTTTCTCTATTTTTTCTCCGGCGTCGGTTGGTCGTCGGACCACCACTAGAGAGGAGCCCTGCCCCCGGCATGCTGGCCGGGGGTAGTTTCATAGCCGGATTTAACGTTGAAGGGGTAGGGTGGCGTGGATGCTCAAGGAGCAGAGCCACCTCCACCCTGCTCTCGGGTTTAAGATTTCAGGCGGTGGCCGATGGTGGCAGGCCTTCGGGCCACCACCCAAAGTCTCACCGGCCACTGACGAACGATCGGGGGTGGCACCAGCATCTAGCGGTGACTAGCCGATGGTGGCAGAGGTCCACCGCCTCCTCCATCAATGGGATGAAATCGCCGCCGTCCGTTCTCAGGTAATGAGTTGGACTGTGGGGATTTCCTCAATTCCCTCCCCTGCCTCCATTTATGTGGCCCCCACAGCAGATCCGCGGCTTATCCAATGTGGGCAAATGATGGCATATTGACCCGTTCGGCTCAATCTCAGCCACAGATCCCCATTGATCTGCTAATTGCAGACCAAAATCTGCAGAAACTTGTGGAATTTTCTGGGCCAAATCAAAGCCCCTGGGGGCAAAGTGGTCAACATGAAAAATGTTCCCCATAATGAGTGTTTCCTCCACAAAACGTTTGAGAATTTTTGAAGGTGTTTTATTATTTTTACAAGTCTAAATAAAGTTCATTGGGCCAAATTAATGGCCCAAAATTTGTGGAAACTTTATGAAGAAAATTTTAGACTCATTTTAAGCTCTCTCAAAGGTTATATCAAAATTTGGGGATATGAGGATAAGAAATATATTTTTGCCAAATTCTAAGAGTCTAAGGTCACGCTTAGGATTTATTCCGCGCATTTTTCCCCGGAAATGAAAATTAAAGTGTGCGACTATCCATCCTAATTTAAATAATAAATTCAAGTTGTACCACCAACGAGAGTGGCCGGGGCAAGTAGCCAAGCTCTAGTGTTCCGAGATTTCATGAAACCATCGATCCCCGCAACTCTCGGGTATTATGGGTAGACTCGGAGAGTTGGATATGAGTCGCAAGTTGCTAATTATTCTCGACAGATTATAAAAGCGTAACTAAATTATCGGATCTTAATAATCGGTGTAACCCAAGTCAATCTTGAAAACCGAGAAGAAACTGATAATACCTCTTAAGAATGGAGATGGAACTGAAGCCTCTTGAATGGAGTGGATGGACTACTAACCATTTTTTATGATTATTCCCATCTCATACTTGTCAGGTTTAATTCAGTACTTTCAATTCAACTCTAGTCGCATACTGGTCAAGTTTAATTCAGTACTTTTAGTGTAACTCCAGTCTCGTACTGGTCAAGTTTAATTCAACACTTTCAATTCAACTCCAGTCTCGTACTGGTCAAGTTTAATTCAATACTTTCAGTTTAACTCCAGTCTCGTACTGGTCAAATTTAATTCAGTTCTTTCAATTCAGATCCAGTCTCATACTGTTCAAGTTTAATTCACTACTTTCAATTCATAACCGGTCTCATACCGGTCAAGTTTAATTCAATACTTTCAATTCAACTCCAATCTCGTACTGGTCAAGTTCATTTCAATACTTTCAATTCAACTCTAGTCTCATACTGGTCAAGTTCAATTCAGTACTTTCAACTCAGTACCACTCTAGTTCCGTACTGGTCACATTTCATTCCAACACTTAAATTATGCAGCTTGCATTATCAATTACCGCTTTTCATTTCTGTAATTTACTGTTTTAAGACCGGGTCCTGCTATGACGAGCAGTTGTCTTTTAAGGTCAAGCCTTAGTTGGGGATAACCAGAGTTTACGTATTCCTCCAGGTTTAGTCCCAAATAAAGTGCTCTCATGCTCCTTGTCAAAAGTTGAGCTGAGTGTTACTGCCCGATGACTGAAGCATAGTAAGGCAGAACGTCACAGACCCGATATGTGCTAGTAAAATTATCCACTTGATTGTTTGTAAATTACTTTCTGATAAGTTGTCAATATACCTACTTTTATGTACATTAAATATGTCATTTTACTTTATTTTTGTTATTTTTGTTTTTTTTTTCTTTATAAAAATGTTTCTTTTTTGTAAATAATGTCCTAACTTACTCTATTTTGATTTCCTAAAAAACTTTTCAGTAAAAGTCAACTTTTGCATAGTACACGCCCGTGTACTTTTGGTCACGCCCGTGACCAGGGCGTGATACGTCAAATACCCGAGAAATGAACAAATTTTGAAGAAATAGCTTGACACGCCCGGTCACACGCCCGTGACATGACCGGTGTCAAGCGCTCGACGATTTTCGCTCGACAATTTTCGCGCTCGTCGATTTCCGATCGACAATCGTCGAACACCCATCACGCCCGTAATCTGGGGCGTGACCACTCCATCAAGCTCGACGAAATGTTCCGCTCGACGATTCTCCGCTCGACGAAATTCGCGCTCGACGACTTCCCGCTCGACGATCGTCGAGCAACCCGACACGCCTAGCGTCACGCCCGTGACCTGGGGCGTGACTTCCATGTGGACCTTCCCGAAGTCAACAACGCCATCGAATCGCCGGAAGAAGATGCTGAATTGTGCCGACACGCCCACCATCACGCCCGTGACCGTGGGCGTGACCGCCGCATTTTCAGCCGCAATGTCAAATCACCGTAGACCACTGAAATCTGCTGATAAATTGTGCTGACAATCCCCCCCCCCCCCCGACACGCCCGTGTCGGAGGGCGTGTACTTGTAAATTTTTGCTTATAAAAGGGCAGCTGCTGTATGAGGTAAGGGTTCCAAATTTTTGAACCATTTTGATGCTATGGGCTGCTGTTTGGAGCTAGTTTTGGGGCTATGTAAGTATCTTTCCCCCTCCTTTTCAAGTTTGTTTAAGCATTGTAATCAACTTTTTTGTTAATAAATTTTTTTCTTTTTATCCTTATAATGCTTTGAAAAAACTTTGAAGTCCTCCTTTTCATCAATCCTAAGTACTTTTGTTTTCATTTTCATAATGCGTGTGTGTTTATGAGCTTAAAAATTGCAAAATTTATACTTTCAAATGAAAAACCTTTTGATTCACTTTCATTTTTGTCAACATTTCTAGCCGTTATTATAGCCATTTGTTTTGTTATACTCTTTAGAATCGGTTTGACTTAGGGTTTTACTTTCATTTTTTTTTGTTTTACATCTTTTTAACCCGTTTTATGAAGCTTTAAAACTAAATTTATGCGTTACTTTAAATTTTTCAACAACTCTCATTTTTTTAATTACATAAAAATAATTTTGCTCGAACAATTTTTATTTCCACTTTTTATTCATTTCTGTCAAAATCTAACAGTAAAAATGCAAACGTTTTAATTTTTCGGGCACTTGCTTTGTTCAATTTAATTTCAAAACTTTTTGCTCAAACTATTTTTATTTTGCCTTTTTATGCATTTCTACTGCATTCCAACGGTAGAAATACAGTGACTTTAGTTTTTCAATAACTTTATTTTCTCAATTTTTAGCACGAGTGTGTGCGTGTATGAGATATTTTTCAGCTCCTAAGTTTAATTATGCAAGTGTGTGTGTGTTTACTTATGTCGAGTACGTGCGTGTGTATTCTTTATTTTTCCGCCTACTCGCTTGAGTTAAATGGTCGCACTTCATTTCTCGCCTACTCGTTTGAGTAGGACTTGTAATTTTCATTCTTTATTTTTCCGCCTACTCACTTGAGTTAAATGGCTGGATTGTATTTTCAGTCCTACTCATTTGAGGACTTGTAATTTTCAGCTTTTATGTTACCGCCTACTCATTTGAGTTAAATGGTTGGTATTGATTTTCTGCCTACTCGCTAGGAGTTAAATGACCGGACTTTATTTTGATGTAAATATTTGAGAAAGCCTTGTAATCAGCATTTATTTCCGCCTACTCGTTAAGAGTTAAATGGCGTGCTTTAATTTTTCACCTACTCATTTGAGTAGGATCTGTGTGTGTGTGTGTGTGTGTATTTCATTATGAGTGTGTGTTTTAATTTCAGTAGAGTGTGTGTGTAAGACCCCCCCCCCCTCCCGGATCCCAAAACACGGCACGAAGAGGGAGTCTTATGCCCGGAACAGCCGCCTTGCGGTAGCATTAGCACACGGGCTAACCTGTACCACAAGACGCCTATTCCGCTGGCTACAACCATATCAATAAAAATGCCAACCCAACCAAAACTTATAAGCAAGAGAAGTCAAAATTCACACTAAGCATATAATGTCCAAAAACATGAAATGATGAGAAGCTAAACATGCTTCTACAAAATATCAGAGTACAGCTAATCATTGCCCAAACGAGCTACATCAGAGTAATCAAAATACTAACATCAGTAACCGACGGTATCGACGGCACCGTCACATCAGGCCTTGTCGTCCTGGCCTGGCTGTCCTGCTGCGTAGTCTGCGGCTGCTCTACCTGCGGCGTGACCTCCTAAAAAGGAAGACGTAGCAACCGTTAGTCGAAACGACTAAGTGGTTTCACATCCGCTCCCCCGGCGACTCCTCGGCACCGGGCGGAGAAAGAGAAACAAGGGTACAATATATATAAGTGTATGGCAGGTACAAACAGGTGGCAGTAGAGTAAGAGATACAGTATCATTATCAGCATTTATGTAAGAGCTACAACTAAACTAGCAAGTATAAGTAAGAGCAGGAAGTAACTTAACTTATAAGAATGTCCATACAAACTTATAAGTTAAGGATCAGGTTACATAAAATAACTCATCGTATAGGAGTGCCCATACAAACTTATACGATGAGGATCTTGTTGTGCAATGTTATGAAATGCTATGAATGCTATGCAATGACTCACCCATGCACACCCATGCAATTGCTATGTCGACAAAGACTCTAGTTCCCACTTTTCGAGCAGGTAGCTAACCTCTCAGGCATCAGCCGCCGTGGCCAGGCGGTGACAGTAGAACGGGCACTTCTACTACTAGGCGGGTATCACACTACTTCACCTAGGCCTCCGTACGCCTCAACGCTAAGAACACAACAGCGGAGCCCATGCGTACTATGGCCCAGCGGGGTCTTGGGTAGATGTGCACCAAGAACACAGCCCGAACTGGCCTTGCGTGACACGGAAGGGGCCTCGGAAGAAAGCACGAGGACACAGCCCAACCGTTCACATGGCCGGAGGGTCCTCGGGACGTGAACACCGAGGACACAGCCCAAACCGACCAAGTCTAACTTCCAAATCCCGTCGGTGTGACGACTAGCGAGCCCGTAGACCTGCCACACTATCCTTAACCCAGGATTACGACACCGCGTGTCGACTCACACCACATGCAAATACCACATCAACATATCATGGAAGGGGCCTCGGAAGTAAACACGAGGACACAGCCCAACCATCCATCAACACCTTATCTCAACACAACCAAAACAAGTGACGGTCAACACCGCACTTACATCCCTTCACAATACTACCCGTAGGGAGACGACTGTCTAAGTATTGGACTACAAGACTCATTTCATTAATCAAACATGTCCATGATCATAATATATTCATCTATATGACTTTCCAAATGATGACAATGTAATATAAACATGATGCGCATATAAAGATCTATCTCACTTTTCATTTGATAATGTCATAATTTAAACATGAAGTGCACAATATCAATCTTTCAATTCCTACCAATTCGATTCGTTTAAATAAGATTATTTCACAATTTGATAATATGAAATCTGATTAATAAGCAACTTCAATCATGCAACAATTGATTAATCATAAGGGTTCATCCAAGGCAAGTATCATGCATTATTAATTCCACCGAATCAAAATTCATCTTTCATTAAGCCCAGAATTTAGGCGCAGGTTGAATCTGGACAGCAACTTCGACCGGAGATTCCCGAGGCTACAGGAATCTGGTGAAGTCGTGTAACCCCTCGTTGGAAAGGTATTTTCATGGACTACATCTTTCGTATTCAGAGCTCAACCAAGATTTGATATTATCCTATTTGAAATCGGACTTGAAGTCCGCTGCGTACAGAACATAGTTTCCGCATGTAGGATTTATTAAACACCATTTTCGTTTGGACTTTCCCGTGGCTACAGACTTCGCCATAAGTCGTGCAATAATTCGTTGGAAAGGTATTTTCAAGGGCTTTAACTTTCGTGTTAAGCCGAAAGCCCAGATCTGGCCATAGCATACATAAAAATGGCCACGAATTTCGCTGCGCGCAGAATACAGATTCTGCACGCATCTTAAGGCGGAATGAACGGCATCGGTTCATCTTCCTCCTCAAGGCGATTCTTCCCAAATCATTCCAGAAAACCTCCTCCCTTATTCACCCTCAAGAGGCCAATATTCTTCACGAAACCATCCTCAATCATCACATAGAAGAAGAGAGTGGTTGAAGAGATCTAAAATCTAGAACACAAGTTCTAGCATGGCCAAACCTAGAAGACTTCTTCTCTCCATCAAGACTCTCTTGAGCCGATGTCTCTCCTAGGAAAATAACTATAGATCTAGCACCAAGGGAGAGGGTAGGAAACTCACATTGGCTCCAGCGGTACCACCATTTCTAGCCATGGATCTCGTAGTTCTACTTGGCGGCATCTTCTCTTTCACGGCGATGGCGGATCTCATTCGGTAGAACTTGCTCTAGCAGTTTCCCTCTCACCAGGAGTTCTCACTGGAAATAGGGGAAGAAATGAGAATGAAAACGGCTAGGGTTTTCTCTCCCCCTTATAAACAAAATGTGACACGGGTAGGGACACGGCCGTGTCCGTACCCGTGTCCTGCTTCCGCGAAACGGCTGTGGCGGTTTCCATGTCGGTTCAATGTTTGACACGGGCAGGGACACGCCCGTGTCCCGACCCGTGTCCACATGACACGGCCGTGTGCATGGCCGTGTCATTGGCCGTGTACTTCTCGGGTTGTATCTCGACACTTCTCGTCGAGCTCAACTCGACGCACACGGGTAGGGACACGGCCGTGTCACTACCCGTGTCACTTGGTGTCGACACAGCTCGTCAGTCTCGACACGGCTCGTCGAGCTCAACTCGACGCACACGGGTAGGGACACGGCCGTGTCACTACCCGTGTCACTTAGTGTCGACACAGTTCGACGATCTCGACACGCCTCGTCGAGCTCAACTCGACGCACACGGGTAGGGACACGGCCGTGTCACTACCCGTGTCACTTAGTGTCGACACAGTTCGACGATCTCGACACGCCTCGTCGAGCTCAACTCGACGCACACGGGTAGGGACACGGCCGTGTCACTACCCATGTCACTACCCGTGTCACTACCCGTGTCTTTTTACACTGATTTCTCCACTTCTCCACAAGTGCAGTCCAATTCCCTGCACTTCTCAGGACTCGAGTCAACCCTCCTGACTCAAAAACACACACACTAGGGGCCTAGAGCGATTCGGGACGTTACAAATCCTATAAACAAAATAAAAGATTTCATCCCCGAAATCAAGCTTAGGCTGTGGGGAGAAGAGCATAACAGGAAATTTAACATATGCTTTTAAATAAGATTACCTTGAGCAAACAACTCCGGGTAGCGTTGCTGCATCAAACCCATTGGCTCCCACGTGTAGTCCTCTTTCCCATGATTCGACCATAGTACCTTCACCAAGGGTACACTTTTGCGGCGCAAAGTTCTTGTCTCGCTGTCAACAATCCGCACCGGCTCTAGTCGCACAGACCTATCTGACGCTACCGCACCATCAGTAGTGGGAATATATTGGTCTGGCCGCAACAGTGCTTTTCGAAGCGACGATACATGGAACACGTCGTGGAGATTTTCTAGTTCTGGTGGTAACTCCAATCGATAGGCCAACGGGCCAATCCTTTCCAATATAGTATAAGGCCCAACATACCTTAGGCTGAGCTTTTTCACTCCATGCACCCGCGACACTCCATGCATCGGCCGAATCTTGAGGAACACTTTTTCGCCCACTTGGAACTCAACCATCCGGTGCTTTTATTGTAATATTTTGCCTGTCGACTTTGAGCCTCCAACATGCATCCCGTATCAATCTGACCGCCACATCAGTATCATCTATATATTCATTTCCCAATGCCTTCGGATCTTCATCCTACACCCAAGACAAGGGGGTCCTGCACCTTCTTCCGTAAAGGGCTTCATGGGGCGCCATGCCGATGCTCGCCTGATGGCTATTATTATAGGAGAATTCCACCAGGGGCAAGAGCCTTTCCCATGGATCTCCTCTGTCCAGCACGCATAACCTCAATAGATCTTCCAGTGTCCTGATGGTCCTTTCAGACTGCCCGTCCACTGTGGATGAAATGCGGTACTAAAGGTTAGGCGTGAGCCCAAATACGCTTGTACCGCCTTCCACTCATTGGATGTAAACCGACCATCCCGATCCGAAACAATTGTCTTGGGCACGCCATGATACCGTACAAATTGCTCCACAAAAAGGCGTACCAAAACATCCACGTGTGCTTCCTTCTTCATTGGAATGAACCGGGCCACCTTTGTCAGTCGATCTGAAAGTCCCCTAGTGTCAGCTATGTGCACCTATGGGGGGGGGGGGGGGGAATAGGTGACGTGTGGTCTCTTTGCGGAATTTACGGATGTACCTGCACAACAAAAACAAAAAACACAGCACACAGAATACACAACAAATTTATAGTGGTTCCCCGACTTGGGTACATCCACTTTCCCCCTTCGACCTATCTCCCCAACAAGGGACGACTCGTCACTTCTCCAACGGGATTGAAATCCAATCCCTTCACTAACGGAAGGAGACCTTCCACACGTGAGAGTCAACACTCCACAAAACGGGTTGCACCCAACCCTTACAACACGGAACAAAAGTTCCTTTACAACGAAATTAAATGTAGAGTGTACACGTGATACAAACTTCTTTGGAGACTACGGTGTTCCTCTTTGTCCGACGACGTGTTCTTGAAGTCGATGAAGAGTCTACAACCTTGGTCTCTCTTGGAGAGGATCTCCGGAAACGGCGGCGGCAATCCGAGCGGCGGCTTGTTCGAAGTCGGCGGCAACGAAGGTGCGCTGCTGCAGTGCTTTGAGATCCAAACTTCTTTGCGAAGCAAACTAGGTCTACCAACGGTCACTCTAGGATCGGTCGTCTCGGTCGATTCGGACGGGGGAGTTTTTCCCGGTCAACAAATCGAGAGACAAGAGATCTCTGGATAGACATGTGAGACGCAAGCTTTGCTAAGCTTCTGTCGCCGGAGATCGGGAAGATGAACGATCAGCAGCGGCGACGTATTATCCCGAGCGCGACGGCGGCGGCGGAAGGAGTTCGCGATTTTAGGGTTTTCCTTGTTCGGCTCCTTTTTCTTTTCTCCGTACTTTTACTGTTCAAAATACTGGCGTATATATACTGTAGATGCTTTCCAATATGACCGTTGTGGGACCCACACTTGAAATCCCTAAGTCCGTTCAAGCAAGTCTAAAGGCAGAATCCGGTCAGGAAATTCAGAGAAAATGCCAAGGAAAAATCGGCGAGAATCGCATACGATTCTCGACGAATCGGCGAGAATCACCAGTGATTCTCGACGATTCGTCGAGAATCGTCAGTGATTCTCGCCGAATCACTTATTGATTCTCAATGAATTTCACTTTGTATACATGAGCTCCTTGGCCACTGGTTCGGCGGGAATCACTAGTTATTCTCGCCGAATCTTACTTGGCACTATTTTGAGGTGGCCAGAAGGAGTCTGCGAGAATCACTAATGATTCTCGTCGATTCGGCGAGAATCACTAGTGATTCTCGCCGATTCGGCGAGAATCACTTGGTGATTCTCGTCGAATTTGCCTTGGACGAATTTTCGTCTTCCACCTAGGAGCTGCTCCTTGATCCTCCATGCTCCTTGTCTTCTCTTGCATATGAACGGCCCTGTACTTGAAAGTAAGTGCACTCCAATGAGAGAGTACACATAGGCCAACACACTGATCTGCTCAACGAGGATTACGTCGTGCAGACCCGTGTATATTGACCTACTGCACCCTGACATTGGTGTGCACTTACCGTGGAGGAACTGCAAGCACAACTTGAGATGTTTCATCAAATACATTGTGAATTCATCTTAGCTTGACAGGTGGCTTCCTCAAATCTAGGTAATCGTGGATACAATACCCAACAATCTCCCCCTATTTGACGAAGCCAAAACCTTACTAGCTAAGATGAATAACACCTATCAAATAATAAGCATAGCATTTAGAAATTAACATGCAGCACAAGAAAATAAATGCAATCAGATCATGACTTGAGTCATTCACAAAATCAAATATATATACAAGATAAATAATATTCACATATAATCCAGAATTGTTTATATGACAATAATAATCATTAAATGTTCTTAAGACACAGTGACAAGCTATAAAGTGTAGACTATTTGCCTTTAGCTACGCACCCTTAAGATTGAGCCAAGTAACTTCTTGCTTTGCCTCTCCATGTATTCTTTGGGCTTCGGTAGTACCTAGGAGAGCAACTTTGTCTGGATCCTTGTTGTTTCTGAAAAAGATGTTGCTTTCGCTTCAAACGTTTTGGCTTTTCCCACTCATACTGGCTATATACTTCGTTTCGATTGATCTCTCCTCTTTCTTGCAGCCAGAAGGTGTCTAAGATTATGTTCCTTGAGACTGGACTCCGCCTTTCATTCGTACATCCTCCTCAATTCATTCGAGTTCTATTTGCATCCTGTTCTCATTGGATGTCCCTTCTTGAACTTTTCTCTTTCCCCTGGCTTTTGCTAAAGCCTCCTGGTCAAACATACTCTCAGTTTAGATTTGGAGAGGGCCCTAGCATTAGCTTCATCTGTGAAAATATCTACAGCACTAGCACTAACATCCTCAGCAATATTCCTTCCTCAGCGCCTTAGATGTCTCAGGAACCTGAATACCGGCAGGATGGTCAGGTAGACGATGCCTAACGTACCCAGCGCCTGTTGAGCATCCACCAGCAGCTCTCATAGACATATTTGCTTGATTGTGCGAAGTTTGTATCCATGCTTTCTTGGAGCTCGGCCAACTTAGCGATATAACTCTTTCTCCCCCTTTTTTGGCTTCGTACAGCTATGCAGTTGGCATATGAGTGCAGGGAGTCATCAATATGCTTAGTTGTCTTGGTGAATTCAGTGATCAGGGCCTGCTGATTTGCATTTAAAGTGACCATATTACCATCAAACTTCTGAATATTGTTGGCTACAACGTGTGCGTTCTGATTTACCACAGCCAGAGTTATCAGTATTCTTTTTCAAACCGTCCATTAAAGTGTGACAGCTTCGCCGGCCGCGGTATACTTTTCTTCGAATTTCTTCTCCATTACATCCAGTTTATGGTTGATCTCTACCATATTTTTAAGCATGAGATCTTCAGAAGTCTTAATCCTCTTCAGTAGAGTTTTTTCTGAGCTGTATCATCAAAAGAGTCTTTAAGCTCATTCACTATTCCTTGAATGACATTGATAGTGTGAGTGGCCAGCTCATCTCGTAACGGAATGGTCGGAGGCAATTGATGGCCTTGCATTTCTGCAGACGCATCTGTGGAGCTGGATACCATCACCGTCTCTACAGAGGAATGTTGGCGGCCTCTGTAGATTTATTTAACCCCCCTCCACTGGTGCAGATTTGTCAGGTGGAGGTTCAACAGGATACGGAGTCTCAAGTACTTTTGGCCCTCATTCTCATCTTCCCTCCGTCCTCATCCATGAAGTCAAGTATATCAACACTTCTTCCCATTCTCGATCAGCAGTTTCCAGTGCCTTCAGCTTCGGTTCCTTGAGTGTTTTTCTGTTCAGGACCTCCTCATCCTCCAGCTCATGTTCACATACTTCATGAATTTCGGCCCACCGCATCCCTGGCCACCTGGGCGATTTCAGATATACATCCATATGAGGGGTAGAGTCTCCCCCTCGATTCCTGCAGTCACGGTATCAGGAATTTCACCGGGGAGACTGCTGGAGATACTTCCTCGTGCTCTTCCACAGCAGGCTGCCCGATGCGCCGCTCTCATCGATCAAACATACTTGCATCCATCTTTTTTCAAGTAGTGGAGAGGGACGCCTTTGCTCATGTCGAACTTGTCTCCGTTGAGGCTGGTTGAGATAATAGACTTATGATGTGGCCGAAACTCGGAGTGCCCAGAGTGTCCTTGATCTTTTGGAACAGCAACTCCCCCCAGTTGAACCTCTTGCGCAGACAACAGCTATGAGGATTTTGAACATATCTCCTGAGATATGATCATGCGAGCCCGGCTTGCAGATGAGCACTTTTCCAATGACGTCAGATAGGAGCTTCCCTTCTTCATTCATCTCTTTTCTCTTTATTGATCGATTGCCTCTTGGAAGACCGCAGAACAAGAGAGTTCTGGCTTTGTCCGCGTCTCCCAGATAGTCCTCCTGCTCCGAACTAGAAAGCTACAGGTAGCGACTCAGCTTGCTGGCAGACATCTTTACTTTTCCCCAGCCACCTTGCTCTTGATTACGGAGTCTCTATCTCGGAGCCTGGCCGTATAGAAGACTTCCAGCACCTCGTTGTCAAGAATTTTGCAAGGGTGCTCCAGGACGAAGGTTAGCCCAGCCTCTTCCAGCATTAGAATGATATTGCGGAATTCGTCCGAGGCATGAGAAAATCCAGTGCGAACCAGCTCGCAGCCAGAGACAACAACCCTGCAGTCGTCCTTGGAGCCATTGTAGACCAGAGAGAAGCCCTACTCAAAACGTTAATGAACTTTCAAAAAGAAAACTTCATTAGTGGATGCTTCGGGTAAGGGATACCTAGAGGTGAAGTCGGTGAGGTGGTTGAGCGGAGAAAAATCAAGACTTGGGAAGATCGACGGTGCGAGCTTCGGCGTGAGTCGTTGGGAGCCTTTCGAGGAGAACTTTGCGAGACCCTTGCGGGAGCTAAGGAGAGACTTCACGAGCTGCGGGTTTCGGCGAGTCGAGTGGGACTCCTGTGGGTTGCGGCGAATCGGCGGAAGAGCTTGGGAGAGCGCTTGCGGGTCGTCGGGAGAACTCTTGCGGGTAGGCGGATAGTTCTTGCGGAGAAAGTCTTGCGGGTGTCGTGAAGAAGGCGAATAGGCGGATTGACTCGTTCGGCGGGATTTATCTAGATCGTCGGGATTCGGGTGAATGCCAAGGGTCGGCGAGCTTGTTCGGCTGGATTCCGAGTATATACAGTGAAAAGTGAGGTCTTTCTTTACCACTTGTAATTTAAGGGTTTTCTTTAACTAGGAAATGAAAGGTTCCGAGGTCCGAATTGAAGAGTTTTTCTACTGGGAATTTCCCCGTTGGGAAGCATTGCAACATTTTCAAATTCTTCGGATGTCAAGTTAATATAAGATTAATAAATACATGTTTATTGTAACGACAATCTATTTGGATTTGAGCGGGACTTCTCCCAGACACTTCTTGATGTCAATTGTGATTTGTCGAAATTTACAATGACATATCTTTGTTAACCTTTTATTATGTGTAATGGTTTGCATGCCTCGAGTTAATCTCTCCATAAAGGTGCACACATACATAATAAGCATAAGTATACGTATACACAAGGAGAGAAATATATATATATATATATTTATTTGAATGAGGATGCATCACGACACAAGTCCTTGAACTGATCAAAATTACCTGGGATTTTGAGAGTCATCATCTTAGTCCCACAGGTAGAACACATTAGTGGCTCAAAGTGAGCATGCTCAAACAGGTAGCACATCTGTTATTGCAGACGCTTGTTCCAAGTTATCCTTGAGCCACCTACTGTCTAGTTCCCATCGTATTCACGGGGACCTAGACTACCCTGCAAGACAGAATTACTTTACCTTAGGAACCCAAATCATATTGGGTCCTAGGTTTCTATTAGCATAAGCACGCAACTGCCTTCCTTCAGAAAACCTATCTGGAAGACTACCTCTGTCCCTAGAATGTGGATAAGCCCTTGCTGTGGGCACAGAGGGGTTGTGCCAACAGTCAAAGGCAAAGTGCCCCACTTTGCCGCAGCACCAACAAGGGTGAATGTTGTATCGCCGTTTTCGACCTGATCTTGTGACTGACGTAGTCACGGTCCTAGATCTAAACGGGATAGGGCATGTTCTTGTCACACAAATTCCTCTTCCATCGTGACACGTGGAAGGGTGGAACGAATACATGTTGTGAGCGTTATGAGTCCGAGAAGGTGGTGCCAATCTTTCAGGCATCTCCCTTGCTGAGGCCCCATGAAGCCTGACATCATGACCTCTATCCTCCCTATCCCGTGTCCTCGAATGGTGAGAAGTCTTCTGTGAGCTGGGACATGCAGATACACACTGTGTTGTGGCAGTGGCCGTGAATACAAAGGGCTCAGAATGAGCCTTAGGTATTTCCTCATGGGTGGCCATGACGCCCCTTGCACTATGGACGTTTCCACATGGGAACAAATCACCCTTGCAGTGACCACGATTATTCCTGTGGTCATACCTAAAGGCATGATGAGTTGCCTTCCTTGCTTGGAGTGGGGGTCGGAACACCGTTCCCCATTTCTCCATCCCAGAATAATCCGGGAGATCCACCCGGTTTCTTGCTTTCTCTTATAGCATCAACTTTGGAAAAGTTTGATACTATACATTTTCACATTATCTAGACATTCTCTAGAGCTGAGATCTTAGAGTCCTTGACCTTGTTGGACGCCAATTGGAGAACCAACAAGATCTTTAGTCGAGCAATCTCTTCGAGCTTTCTCCTCAGCAAGTAGATTGCTTTCCTGAAGGGCTCTCTTCAGGGAATCAGTATTTTCTGGAGGAGAGCAGTTTCCTGTCTTCAGAAAAGTCAAAAGATATGGGCAGGTGAAGATGATTACCTGCTCATCTGAGTTATTGTCATTAGAAATCAGTGACCATTATTTCGTCCTCGTCAGAGCTGCTTTCCTCACTGGTCTCGTCAGTCTCTGACACGGACACGGAGCTCTGATGCAATCCGAGGGATCCTTGCATTCATCTTCAGAAGTGAGGACCCCACATACGCTTCATCCTCTGATTGGCAGCATAATTTCAGCTTTCTCTGACCCCCCATCAGCTCTGAGATCCAACATCCATAGAGATTTAGCCGTTTTACATTTTTCCAATCTAGAGCGAAGGCTCCACAGACCAGACATCCATGATAATTTGTCGAATCCTCTGGTCCAGTTGAAAAATGAGAGTTCCA